>JBBMOI010000003.1:40252500-40477500 GCA_038088405.1 Porites divaricata
CAGTTAAATCCTGGCCCGGCTGCTTTCAACTCAAGTTCCACCGTGAACAATTCAAAGTTGAATTGTGTACTGTTGAACAGCCGCTCCCTTTGCAACAAGATAGTGGAATTCCAGGGGCTAGCCTTTATGGCAACAACTTAGATGTCGTCGCTGTTACTGAGACGTGGCTCAATGATGGCTATTTTGATGGTGAAACGATAGAGGCGGCAATAAAAGAGGAGCTGGTGTTCTACTTGCTGTGAAAACAGACCTCTTGGTCTACAGAAGATCTGACCTTTAGTATTATTGACTGGGCTGCGGTTTTCCACAATAGTTCCAGGCCATCACGTGTGTAAATTTATTTATATAGTAGCCTTGTCACTCGCACTCAGAACTGTATTAAAAGCACGTTCATTGTTACCCTACGCGTTCTAATCGAACCTACAATATGATGTCAGGAGTTAAAAGTAATTTAGCAATCGCTGAATCAAGCCTCCAGCTTCACCAGGTCGGTAAAATAATTCCTGACTTGCCAATCCCAACCATGGACTGGCATTCGCCGGACGCTCCACAAGCATTCAAGAAATTTAAAGCTCGCTGCGAACTTTACTTTTCTGGTCCACTAAAAGAGAAATCAGAGGAAGAGCAAGTAAGTTATCTTCTTATCTGGTCGGGAGATGATGGCATCGAATTGGTCTCCACGTGGAACTTGACTGCCGATGAAAGAAAGAAACTTAGCACCTACTGGACGCGCTTTGAGAACTACCTATCTCCAAAGAGCAATTTTAGACTTGCAAGGTACAAACTCCGAACCTTAAAGCAAGAGCCTGACGAGTCAGTTGATTCATTTGTGAAGAAGATTCGAATCCTCGTCGGAGAGTGTCAGTTTACGAGTCCCAATGAACACATCATCGATGAGATCGTTTTCGGTTCTAATTCGAGGCGTACGCCAACTAAGCTTCTGGAAAAGGACGCCACACTTACCCTTGACACCGCTTTGGATATTGCAAGGACAGAAGAAGTCACAAGCAATCAAATCAAGGGGATTGCAACCGATAATTCTACTCGAATTGATGCTCTTAAGCGTGGCCAGGCTCTTTCTAATGCAGCAAATCAACCCAGCAAACCTCGTGGCCCCATCATTCGTTTATGTGGATGCTGTGGTTCTGAACATGATATTTCTCAGCGATCCTTGTGTCCAGCGTTTGGATCAATTTGTGGTGCATGTGGTAAGGAAAATCATTGGAGGAAAGTTTGTCTTTTATCAAAGCCTAACAGGAAACAGAAAAATGCAAGGGGAGGTTCCAAACATTCCAAGTCCTCTAAAGAGAAGCGTGGCCCAGAGAAGCATTTGCATAACCTGGAGGCTCATGATGAAGCCGAAGTTCACAATGGAGCATCTCTACCAGAACAGCTGTATTTCCACACCCTGTTAATTGACCAGGTTACAAAAAATGATACTCAAGCCTTCTTGGAGGTGGAAGTCGAGGCTGATCAGCGTAAGAAACCACTTCTGTGCAAGGTCGACACTGGTGCCAAAGGAAACGTCATTTCTCTAAATTCCTATAAGTCCCTTTTTCCAAGCTCGCCATGTAATCCTAATGGTATTCGTGTTAACTTGGCATCATCCAGTACTACCATAGTTGCATTTGGTGGACATCCTGTTGATCATCATGGCATTTTTCGTCTCAAAGTAGGTCATGGAAGTTCTTGTAAATCCTACCCATTCCATGTTGTTGATGCAGATGGTCCAACTATCCTAGGCCTACCAACCTGTACAGATTTAAACCTGGTTACCATGAACTTTAGCATGACAAACCACAAGAAAGAGTCCAAACCAAGTGTTGTCCAGCAGCCCATTTGCAATATCCAGACCCAGTGGCCAAGAAGGAGATCCTCGAACAGTATGGTAATTGCTTTGAAGGCGTCGGTTGCTTTCAGGGTGAATTTCACATTACAGTCGATGCTGCAGTTCCTGCAGTTGTGCATCCTCCGCGTCGTGTCCCGGAAGCCCTCAAGGAACGCTTGAGGAAGGAATTTGATTCTCTTGTTATGCAAGGAATTCTAGCAAAAGTTACCGAGCCAACTGACTGGGTTAACTCCCTGGTTTGTGTCACTAAAAGCATTGGTGCATTACGGCTTTGTCTAGACCCTAAGGACCTGAACCGGGCCATTAAAAGGCCTCACTATTTCCCTCCCACACTTGAGGACATAATGTCTAAATTACGCGGTGCAAGATATTTCTCAATCCTTGATGCCCGAAGCGGTTACTGGAACATTAAGCTGGATAAAGAAAGTTCACTGTGTACCACCTTTAATTCGCCTTTTGGAAGGTACAGGTTTCTGCGTTTACCTTTTGACTTAATCTGTGCTCAAGACATTTTCCAAAGGAAGGTGGATGAAACCTTTGGAGATTTACCCGGTGTCACTGGAATTGCAGACGACATTGTTGTGCATGGATATGATGACCACGATCATGATAAGAATCTCCGTGCTGTCTTGCAGCGTGCCTTGGCCTTCGTTTTAACCTAGATAAGTGCAAGTTTAAGTGCCTGCATTCCATTCTTTGGTCACATAATTGGTGCCAATGGACTGCAGCCTGACCCGCGGAGGATTTGAGTCCATACTGTCCATGGATCCTTCAACTAGCCTTGCAAGCTTACAGACCTTTCTCGGGATGGTTCAGTTTTGAGCCGTTTCATTCCTAATTTGGCCTCCACAGCAGCTCACCTCTTGATCCTCACCAAGAAGTCAAGTGAATTTGTCTGGTGGAGTCTGACCACAAACCTCATGAGGCCATCTTCAAAAACCACCTGTCAAGTGCACACATCTTCACCTCAATGCTAGCCCAACAAGGGTGTGCCAGATTCAGGAAGAAACGGCTAAAGATTCAACCCTGTCATCCTGTTTTTCTGGCACCAATCAGAAGCCAGAACGGTGGCGACCGTTTGGAACTGGTCTGGTAAGACATTGTCCCCAGGGGCTCTTCTCGCCGTTCTTTACTTTTCTTCGTACCATATATTTTCCCGCCCGTTTAGTCTTTTCCTCGTCCCCACTATCTGCCCCTGGGTCTCCGAGGATGAAACAACCGATGCAATTTAGACAAGCCCGCGGCGCCACACAGGAAAAAACTGTGAGTACAAATTTGTATTTCACTCAGGATGTTAAGAACAATAGTGTTTTGTTACAAACGGCTAGAGCAAAGGTCGGAAATCCCAGTGGCGATGTTTACTGTAATGTGAGAATTCTGCTTGATTCTTGTGCTCAGAAGTCCTACATAAGCACGAGGTTGAGAAACGATTTATGTCTGCCTTCAATTGGAACGTACCCTGCTAGCAGAGGCTTTTCCCTTGTGTTTCTCAGCGTTGTACTGCCATTCTCTTCGCGGTTTTGGCTGCTCGCGAGCAGCCAAAACCGCGAAGAGAATGGCAGTACAACGCTGAGAAACACAAGGGAAAAGCCTCTGCTAGCAGGGTAATTGGAACGGAAACAGTTTTAATTAAAACATTTGGAAACAATGAACCCTCGCTAAAGAAATGTAACATTGTTCAGTTTGCGTTGGAATGCCAAGACAATTTGAGAGTGTTCATCAATGCCTATGAAGTTGAATTAATCTGTGGTCCTATTGCAAATCAAACCATTGAAATAGCACAGCAGTGTTATCCGCATTTACAAGGTTTGCCTCTTGCTGATTATTCACGAGGAGATGAAGGTCTAGAAATTGATGTCATGCTGGGAGCTGATTACTATTGGACTGTTGTTCAAAATCATGTGGTACGGGGGAAGTTGCATGGCCCAGTAGCAGTCCGTACAAGATTGGGTTATGTGCTGAGTGGACCTGTCAATGTTGCATGTTCCGATCACTGCCCTTCAAGTGTTAACATGTCCCATGTATTGAAAACTGAGTGTCAAGTGGTTACGGAAGACTTTAATGCAAATGATGCCTCACTCAAAGAACAACTAGCCAAGTTTTGGGACTATGACACTCTTGGAGTTAAATGAAAGGAAGAAGATTTCTGTGAAGAGTATCTAACTAAAGTAAGATTCAATGGTGACCGTTATGAAGTTTCTCTCCCATTCAACAAAGAACACCCCATCATTCCAGACAATTACTCCTTGGCACAAAACCGTCTGGTCTCCTTGTTGAAAAGATTGAAGTCATCGGAAGCAAAGTTACTAAACCAGTATGATAATGTAATCAAAGAACAGTTGGACTCTGGTGTTGTTGAAGTGATTGACAAGCATGTAGAGGAAGTTGTCCCAGGAACTGTTCATTACATTCCTCACAAGGAAGTACTGAAGGAAGATCGAGCTACCACTAACTCAGGTAAGTTAAGGAGAGGGTCACACATTATTCCGTAAAGAAAATACGGGGGTGGCCTGTCTCCGAAAGTAAACGTCCGATCAACATGAAACTAGGCCGCGACTTACAACATGTCAAGGGAGCTTTATTCACAAAAGTGTTTCCATAGTAACCCATCACGTGACCACTTGTGGCTTCCGGTTTGTTCTTTTAGGACTTCTGCACACTTGGAAAATTAATTTTACTGAAATTTTTTTGCAGTATTGTTTTTAGTATGTAAGTCCTCTTCTCAAATCTAACTGGAATCGAAGTCCATCTAGGCGACACCAACTTTTAACGGCTATTGCGTGACAAAACAATGTCACATTTTATTGGTCACGTGACCTGGACACCCATTCCAATTGGTTTCGTGTACAATTTCGTGCGCATGAAACCATTCAAGCATCATTTTGCATATCACTTTGTCTTAAGTTAGTGTGCGCTTAACCTAAAGGAAAATAAGGAAACTTGATATCATTTACGGTCACGTGACTAACTGGTGACAACTTCTTGTCAACTTTATTCATCTTGTCGAGTGTAAGTCCTTGACAACGTTTCATTTCATTATCTTGAATACTGTAGAAGACAGACAGCCCCCCTTCGTTTTCACACATGCCTTAATTGACCCACTCCTTAATACACCTGAGAAACTGCGAGTTGTTTATGATGCTAGTGCAAAGTCTTACAGTGAACCAAGTTTGAATGACTGTCTTTTATCTGGACCTGCATTAACTCCATTGCTTTTTGATATTCTGTTGAGATTTCGTCTCCCAAGGATTGCTTTGATCGAAGATTTAGAGAAGGCATTTCTTTAATGTCGAAGTCAAGCCGGAGGATAGGAATTTGCTGAGGTTCTTATGGATTGATGATGTCAACTCCTTGAATCCAGAAATAATCAAGTTAAGATTTATGCGGTTAGTGTTTGGCCTTGTCTGTTCTCCATTCATTCTGAATGTGACATTAAGGAACCACTTATCAAAGTATGAGAACATTGACCCAGAGTTTGTGAGCACTGTAATCAAAGCCTTGTATGTTGATGACTTTGCATCTGTAAGGAACACTGTATTGGACTGTTTTGAACTTTATCAGAAGCTGAAAACACGTTTCAGGGAAGGAGGATTTAATATGAGGAGGTGGGCGTCAAACAGCAGCGAGTTAAACGAATTCATCAAGAAAGAAGAGACCATTCTGTTATCTGGAAAACCTGCAGTGGAACCAACCAAGTCTGTTGAAAAAAACTGCAACTATTGATCAACCAAAGTCTGCTAACAGCAATGCCATGAGTGAAGAAACTGTTGTCAAGGTCATGGGTGTTATGTGGGACAAGTCAGAAGACTGTTTCAAGTTTGATCTCAGCGCGTTCTCTAAGCAGACATTGAGTGGAACTCTAACAAAACGAAAAATGTTGAGTGTTACCACTCGATTCTATGATCCACTAGGCTTGCTGTCACCACTTATTCTGCCATTTAAATGCATGTTTCAAGAAATTTGCCAGCTGAAGGTTGAATGGGATAAAGCTCTTCCGGAAGAACTCACTTCGCGTTGGAAAGGATTGGTGGAAGACATAGAAGGAGTTTCAAGTTTTACAATCCCCCGTTGCATCATGGATGGAATAGAAGCAGACAGGTCAAATGTATTCAGCTACACGAGTTTGTAATACTTATGGTGCAAATGTGTACGTTCGGGTGACAACGTCTGATGGACACTATTCACACCTGCTAGCCTCCAAGACCCGAGTGGCCCCCTTGAAAGGAGAAACAATTCCTCGATTTGAATTGATGGCTTGTTTGACATTAGCCCTTCTCATTACAGCAGTGTATAAGGCGTGGGCATGCACAATTGAAGTTGACGCAGTGATTACCTGGACTGATTCTCAAATTGTGTGGTGGTGGATCAATGGAGAATCAAAGCAATTTAAGCAGTTTGTCCAAAACCGGGTAGAGAACATAAGGAGTCTTTGGAGCAAGGAACACTGGAGATATCATCTGAGCTTAACCCAAGTGACATTGCTTCACGAGGTTCTAAAGCCTCTGATCTCTTATCCAGTGAGCTCTGGTGGAAGGGAGCTCCATTCCTAGAAAAAGAAGAAAGGCAATGGCCAAATGTGCCTAACTGTCCCATCACTGAAGAAAAAGTCTCAAGTGAAGCTGGAAAAGAGTTGAAAGTAGGAGATGCAACTAAAACTTCAAGTTTCATGACAGCATCATCCAAGGTCTCTCAGAGTGTTTCAGAGGTCATTCAGCCGGAAAGAGTCAGTAGTTTTAGCAGGCTTATCAGAGTGACAGCCCTCGTCCTGAAGTTCATTCGCAAAGTCAAGAGAAGCATGGGGACCCAACCTGACCTTAATATGCAGGAGACAATCGCAGCAGAGCACCTGTGGTACAAAGAAATGCAAATGAAACTGGACGAGAAGGAAAAGTCTAGTACAGTATGGGAACAATTAGGAGTCTTCAAGGATGCAGATGGGGTCCTACGATGCAAAGGTCGGATCCAGAACTGTTCACTGCCATATTCAGCCAAATTTCCTGTCTTGTTACGAAGGAAACAGTACTTCACACAACTGGTGATTAGACAGTCTCATGAGAATGTGAAACACAATGGAGTTAGAGAAACACTAACTAAAGTTCGGAGCAAGTTTTGGATAATCAAGGGAAGGCAAGCAGTCAAGGATGTTCTTTTCAAGTGTGTGATTTGCAAGAAGATGCAGGGAAAAGCTTTTAGTACTCCACCCACTCCTCCGCTGCCCACCTCTAGGGTCTCGGATGACTTGGCTTTCACTAAAGTCGGTGTGGACTTTGCCGGACCGCTTTATGTTAAGAATATCTATCAATCTGGTGGGGAGATGTACAAGTGCAATATTGCTCTGTTTACGTGCGCCAGCACTAGAGCTGTCCACCTTGAACTTACGCCAGACCTGTCTGCGAATTCATTTATGCGAGTTTTGAAGAAATTCATCGGGAGAGGAGGATTCCCAGGCCTGATAATTTCAGGCAATGGAACAACTTTCAAGGATACTAAGGTGAAGAAGTTTACCCTTGAAAGAAACATCGAATGGAAATTCAGCGTGCCTACAGCAAGCTGGTGGGGTGGTTTTTTCGAAATATGCGTCAAGCTTGTAAAGAGGTGCCTCAAGAAAGTTCTAAGAAATGCAAAACTCAGCTATGAGGAACTAGAATCAGTCTTGATTGAAACTGAAGGTGTTGTAAATTCTAGACCCCTAACTTATGTCTACGAAGAGTTGTCAGAGGGTCCACTCACGCCCTCTCATCTCGTAATTGGTCGAAGATTACTTGATAAGCCTACCGTATCCACAGAATCTCTGCGCACAATGGCACGACGTGAAAGATATCTACAAAGCCTCCTCACTCACTTCACAAATCGGTGGAGAACAGAATATTTGACAGGAATCCGGGAGTACCAGAAACTCAAGGTAGCAGAGCCAAAGAGAGCAATTCAAGTAGGGGACATTGTGCACATCCATGCGGATAAGACCCCGAGACAACAGTGGAGGATGGATAAAGTAGAAAAGCTTCTACGCGGAAGGGATGATGTAGTGCGTGCAGCAGAAGTGGTTACAGTGGACCATTCTCTTCGTCAGGTTCGCTAAAACGACCAATTCAGAAGCTCTACCCACTTGAAGTCAATGCGCGCGATGATGATCCAGTTAGTGTAGTAGGAGCTAGTGTGCATCCCGGAAGCAGAAACATTCAGGTGGTCAGAGATGAGGATATTTCAGCAGTGACTATTGCTACTTAATCTGTCTAAGCAGAGACTTAGGAGTCTTCGAACATTGAACTAAATCTTGAGTTACTAGTGTTTCTCACCTTGTGATGGACTTCGTCAATCAGGGGGGAGTGTGTTGTAAACGAGATAGGACTGGGCCGAGATAGCTCGAGAACACGTGACAAATAGGCGTTAGGAAATGTGTAATCGGATCATTCAATCATTCAGTGTTTTCCTTTATCTAGTTCGGAACGGTTTACAGTGTCTCGGAAAGGATCTCAAGTTTTAGGAGTCGATCAGTCTTGTACGGAAAATTATCTGTTATCTGAATAAAGAGTATGGTCATTTCATCACTGGGGACTTCACAAGTTTTCGCCATATATTTGTAGTACAAGAGTACTCTTCCATCATCTAACCTATTTAGTTTACCTAACTGTAAGGCATGAGCATATGACTCTGCCTCGGGGTAGATTATGTTAAGCGCCCTTTTTTGCACTCGCTCTATGGCTTCGGACAGATACGCAGGGATGTTCTGCCAGACTGGTACAGCATACTCTAAAACTGGCCGGACTGTGTTAAGGTATATCCTCAAGATGTTGGGTTGGCTCACCCTGGCTCTACGGAGAACACTAAGGGAGTATAACTTCTTACAAGCTTTCTTAATAATGTAATCAACATGACATTTCCACTTCAGTTCATTGTCCATAATAACTCCTAAGATAGGTATTGGCACACTTGATGACATTACCGCTAATTATTATCGGGTTAATGAGACAATTAGAGTTGCGTAGGAAATTAATATGCATTTCTTTACACTTGGTTGGATTAAGTCTCATATTATGAGCAATGGCAGTTGTGTATGTCTGAGGCCACTACATTAAGTAAGCTAGGGGAGTTCCTTGGAATTATTTCGAGAGCACTGGTATCATCGACGTATTTGATGCGCAGCCGCCAGTCAGACAGCAGTTTATTTGTCATCACCGTAAAGAGGATCACACCCAGTTTAGTTCCTTGGGGCACTTCTCCTTTTAGTGTTAACCAATCTGATAGAGTTCTTCTGATTCTAACTGCTTGCTTCCGGGATGTCAAAAATGCCGCAATCCAAGATAAAAGGACTGGATGAACTTACATGAATGGGTGGATGTACGTAGAGACGGACGTACGTACGTCGTTGAATGCATCGGTAACCAAATTTTCTTACCCATGGTGCTCCGCTGCGCGCGCGAGAGCTCCGCTATCACTAAATCATAACCAATAAAGTTCTGGTGAGAACATTTAAAAGAAAAAAGATGTAAGTCATACCATAAATTGCTGTTTATAAACCTTGGGCCTATACATTTTCGTAAGCGGTTTTAGGAGGGCTTATAAACGAAGAGTACATATATTTAACAATTAGTCGCCGAAGGCGACGTGAATATCGGCGAGACGAAGTCGAGGTGACTATTCGCCAATATTCACGTTGCCTGAGGCGACTAATTGTTTTAGTATAATTACATTGATGATTATTCGAGAAAATAAAATTATTGATCAATTTCCGACCCCGAAACATAAAAAAATCTGGCTGCCATTTTGAAAACTGCTAGCCTTCAATGCTATAATCACCGCGCGGTGATTATAGCGGGATAGTGCGAAGCTCCTAGCCAATCACAGCGCTCTATTTTCGATAGTCAACGATGTAATTATACTAAGAGTATATAGAGCCAGTTAAACCGGAATAGTGGTGCTGCTCAAAATACGTTTTGTTCTTACCGGTTTTAGAAGGGCCTATAGTGGTGGTGGTGGGGGGCAGTGGTGGATCCAGACCTTCAGATAACGGGGGGGGGGGGGGGGGGGGAAGGGCGATCATCCAGTCCCTCAAAAAAAGCGGGGCAGTCTCCCAAAAGTTTTTTCGGCCCTTCGGGCCTCAGTTTGGTCTAACAATAAGAGAGGGGGGGGGGGGGGGGGGGTGCCCAAGCCCCTCTCCTAGATCCGCCACTGGGAGGATATTATAACCGGCAGTTCACGGTGGTTAACTGATCGCCAACAATAGCCAACAATATTAGGGGGAGGGGAAGGCTAAGATGAAGGTAAGCCAATATCAGACTTCGAACCAAGGATCGTAAGAATAAGTACATGCGGATATTGGGAAGCTTGCTAAAAAGTTGTTCTTGGGTTGAGGTTGTTAGTGAGAAAGGGTAATTAGGGGGCAAGAGTTTACAATCTTCTTGTAAACTATGGCTTGTAATTCAGTATCAGTATCCCTTCATGATTATAGGGGTCATGTCAAGACAGTTGCTAGAATACAGGTCGCTTCGTATCAATTGAATTCCAAAAATAATGGTCCAGTTTTTTCCATTTTAAGACTATATTTAGGCACTGAAAATCTGATTGGTGTCGTCTGTTACTACGGATGACAAGGATGGACATGGATTGAAACCTGAAAAAATTGAGCCATTTTGTCAAGTTTTAATTTTATGCTCGCAAAAATCACCAACAAATCTATGATGGTTATTGTTTCCTGATGAAGTTGTTATATATCTTCTCCATAACGCTACAGGAACATTGTATGTATGGGTAAAAGCACCAAGTAATGATTTAAGCACGCCAGTATCCTGGTCACATAGCTTCTTTAACTAGCCCAGGGTATTCCAGGATGGATAAGACACCATTGGCACTTATAATCAGCTTTGGAGGACGAAAAACGTCAAAGAAAATCATCTACAGCTTGATATAAAAAAGCAGTTTTATTACAACAAGAAGGAGTCATCACAAAGTTGACATCAAACGTCTTTATTGTGGGCGATGAATAAATAATATTACAACTATGAAAGGCCTCAGCCCTCCCACTGTGGGGCGGCAGTACACCCGGGACAGCTGTGTAAAGAGTCATGAATGAAGATGTCGCAGTCCATACAGAACAGACGCTCACACTGAGGACAGCAATAAACCTGAAGAAGAAAAATGGCAAAGTTATTTTACTTCTTGCCTGATTTTCAAAAGCGCCCCAGTGAACTCAACGCCCTCAAATAATCTTCAGTTGTCTCTTGTGTACCGTAAATTGCCGCTTATAACGCCTGGGTGTACACATGTTCGGCAGAAGTTGCAGAACAAGTTGCACGTTTTTGCTGCCCGTTTTACCGAAGCTTTAGCAGTTCGGGCCAAAATAGTTTTGCACTTACTGTTCTTTTTAGGCTTCAAAACGTCTTAATAAATCGAATTCATTTCAATACAAGCTAGAGGGCGGGTCTATACTGATCCAGTTGGGCTTATAATCGGATGTACATGTAATTTGTTTTGTTTACAGGTAGATGAGCCAATTTCGTGGTGCGTTAAAATAACCCGAAAGCTGTGGTATTGGTCCTTTTTGTTGTTACCGCTAAATGTCAATAAAGTATTTTCGAAAAATAATATAACCCTATTTTAAATTAAGCACTAACAAATCAGTGATACTTCGGTCGAGGTCTTGACGGTTAAGAATAAGGAAACAGACAAAAAGTAACTTACTGCATTTTCCGTGAATTCTTTCTGACAGGCAAAACAGTGGTTATGTCTACAAGAAGAGAAATTTAAATACGAGCGAGTGAACAGTCCCCTCAACAACTTGCCTTTTTTCTTTGCCATGTGTGGACCAAAACTCACATTACAGGCTTTTTCACTGTGGCAAGTGACGAAACAATGTTCTTTGCTAACCTGTCATCTAGTTTTTCCAAAACGTTGGTAGTTATGGTTTCCAAGCTAGCTTGTGCACACGTAAACGTCTTCACGTCCGTGTAGAACTTCATTTTGGGTTGCTCTGGGTTGGCCCATAGGGAAGTCACTGGAGTCGAACCTGCGCACATGTGACCTAAGAGCATGGTCTTGCATTGCTAACAAATTTGACTAGGGGAGAAATGGGGAGCACAAAAACAAGATCACGGGCAGGCCATTTAAGCCCAAATAGGATATATTAACTCTAGTATATTTGCAACTGGATATAGCAAAATGGGATTGAAAACGACATTTTAGCACACTCCAGTGTACTTTATTGACAAAATGTCTTTCAAAAAGATAGGAATAGATCACCGCCTATTAATTACGACAGAGTTACTAAGTAATACAGTAGCACAACTTTTGCTCTACTACCTGATGTTTTGATTGTCCTCGATCGCTGACAAATCTCTTTCTGTGAACTGTGGTAGAGGGAAAAGATGTTGGTAGGACCGAGCCAGGTGAGGAGCTGATACAAGAGTTAAGCCTGCAAAATGAGAAAGGAGATTTTCACCAGTTTGCACCCAGCTCGACACGCAACCTTCTTCCTTACAATAAAAAAAAACAAAATATGTATATATTTTTTAAAAAACAGTAGCAAAGCTTTTGTCAAAGCTGTGTTTGACCGTTATGACTCAAGACTTACGGCAGTTTTTACAACAAAAGGTGGAACTTCTTTGTGCTTTTGCTTGCGTCTTCATATAAACTAGACCTATACGCATGGGGCCGTTATTTAAACATACTTAAGTAGTGTTAAAACAAAATGAAAAATATTACAGTGAAGACTAGGAAGAATTTATCCTCTAAAAATGACTCGTTTGTGGGAAAAGATGACGTTCTACGATTGCCGTCTAGGGAAGACTAGTCCAAGGTGGGATCCGTACAGCCCGTGGCGAAGTGTCCTGAGACCTGGTTGCACCTGTGCGTTTAGAATGTAGCAAAATCTATTATTTAAACCACCACACCCGCTTGTTACTTACCACATACTTTACATTCTACAGGTAAATCACAATACTTGCTTTTACACTGCAAACCAAAAAATACAAAGGAAACACTGCAATAAATGCTACATGGTAAAGGTCATGGGGGATGTTGGTTTTAAAGGCGCCAATGACAGTAGAGCCACGGACTATACATCAACATCATTTGGCAAAAAAACTGCAGCCGTTTTTGAGTCAGCTGAATAGTTAGTTTCACTGTCATGCCATCGAAAATATGAATCGAAACCATGTCATAAATCAAGTCAAGAATCTAAATTCTAACCAATCTGAGGTTGACATTCTTGCTAAGAAATTTCAGCAACTTGACATACCTGTGGACAAAAATACCCTGATGTACTGAAACCTTTAACTCCTCCGTTGACATCCAAATGACTAAAAGAAAAGAATACAATTAAAAAACCCCAAGACGACTTCCTTACCACTCATAACCTTGTTAGCAATGTTTTTTTTATCGTCACAGTTAAATACGCAACTTATGCAGTTCCCAAAAAAAAAGGCTCAAAAAATTCCCGCTTGCCAGGTTCGACACCGTTGCAGCGCTCTAACCAATTAAGCTGGCAAGCCAACTGACAGCTGATCATTAAATTGGTTTGTAATATACCCGGGAAGAGTGAAGAATACAAGTAGATATTAATTAATCATCCATGATTAATGCAAGATTGCCAAGAAACGAGGGTAATGCTACTTTTTAACTTCACTGAACACAAAAATGACCTTCTGGTTCTAAAACGATGAAAGGGTGCATTAAATTGGATAACACCGCTGTTCCTCATTGGGACATTGTTTTTGTAAAATGATTTTAAGACGTGTAATATGTGGATTTTTTTATTCCATGCTTGTGGTATGTAAATTATTTCATTTTTTCCCCTTTTTGACATTGTAAAGCACCATGAGCTCAGGATATGAGCGATATATAAATAAAGAAATTATTATTATTATTATTATTATTCCTCAGTCGCGCTACGCGCTCGGTCATTAATTCTTAAGAGGGCCTCAGAGCTTCTATACTGTCCTTTTAGCCTTCTAACACTAAATCTAAAAAAGTTCTTTAAAAGATATTCTTACCACATGCACAAGGAAGGCGGTCCACTTGAAAGATGTTGAGGAAAACCTACAAAAAAATAAAACGGTTACATGAGAAAACGGTATAAATTAAAATCAATGAAAGACAGTGCTGATTCGTTATTAGAGAAGAACTACATCACGAGTACGAGTGTTTTACAGTGTTTACTTGTTGCCAATTTTTTGCCTAGTCTCCGTACGGCATCTTCCCAGGCCTTCGCGGTCAATGCATTTCGGTGACGTTTCCGAGAGGAACGGCTCGGACCACGTTATCCGAAACGCATTGGCCGTGCGGAAAAAATGAGACCTAGGGACTAGGCAAAGCCATTTTGAGGTTACACGTGGCACTTGGTCGGTGTTCAATGTTGTGTCGAACTGCACTATGGGATTACAACTTGACACAAAGCTGACCCAGTCTCCTACGCAACCGTATAAATGGCCAATAGCTCATGTTAACGTTCTTACCCATTCGTATCAAAGCAGCTTCAGTGTCGACCTGTAACAAATAGAATACACTTTTAGAAGTTACATGTGGCTAAATGTAATTTAGGCAAAGTTGAAGTGCAAGCCAATGCGGTCAGCGGTCTCCTCCTCAAGCGTACGTGATCTGAGGGGTGTCCGCAGGGGCCTTTTGCGTATCTTGTGACTTACGTTGCATCTCACGCTGGCATTTTTGAGCTGATCTTTGCGGATCTGTTGCTGAGCGAATCGTTGCGGATTCTGCCTCCCAGCCCGTCCCTCCCCTACTGTTCGTTGGTAAGTATTAGGTCAGGTGAGTATTTTCCACTGAATTCTTTCAGTGTGACGGTGCCCGTTGGCGGCTGCATGCAGGGGTGGTTCCCGCTTGCAGGGTTGCCATGGATACCTCCTTGCTATGCCTGAGGCGTTCAGGCTCCCGTCCAACCTTTAAGGCACCAGTTCCCAAGCTCATCTATTGGTGATGAGTTTAATGTATAAATAGATCGTCTTATTGCAAAGTTTTTAAAATTTTTAAAATAGAATAAGCAAGAGAGGGCAATATGCTATGACAACTAGAATTTGTAACTAGTACAAGATGTATCATTATCATTATTACAGTTGAACCTCCATGTGCGACCACCTCTTGTAAGTGACCACCTCCCACAAGTGACCGCCAATCCTAAACACCAAAACTTTCCCAGTCAAAGCCTTACAGTTAGAACCTCTAGAAAACGACTGCGACCACTCTTAAGTGACCAAGACCACTCTTTGGGCCTGAAAGTTTAATGATTTTCTATTGTTTTTAACCTCTTGTAAGCCACTACTTGACGCATTCTCTGACTTCTATGTTCGCTGTGTGCACTGTGCTACTTTGAATATGTGAAGAACTTTGGTAACAACATGGAACTACACATGGTGTAACTTAGAAATTGCATGCAATAAATTATCTTCCATGAAGTAGATGTGCCCAGACCCCTTCTTGAAAGATGCCCCCCTGTGGTTCAATTTTCCAACTCCCGTAAGCGACCACTAACTCTTTGCATTTTGGGTGGTTGCCTACATGAGGTTCAACTGCAATTCATATTTTAACACTGGCACATACACATTTGCACATCTGATGTGATGTGCTAAGCCTTCTGCAGATATAATACACATTATTAGAATACAAATTAGACTGTTTACAGTCCTCTACTTTTCCGTAAGATCGTCAAGATCAAGCAATTACCGTTAAGGGTGGCCACCTTGGTTTCATAAGTATCTTATGGGAAAATACGGGATTGTGAACAGTCTATTAAGTACAAGAACAAAGGAAATTAGCTTGTCCATACCTTCGCCACAGGTGGAATTACATGCTGCATTAGAAGTTCCTTGAAATGCCTTTCATCTAAAATCACTCCATAGCTGCCTATTAATTTCAACATAACAGTGAGAAATGTACAGTTTAAAGTAGGTTGGCTTCACTTTAAAATTTCACATTGCATGATCTTTCTCACCTTGTGTCTCAGAACAAACTGTTCTACAAACTCGTACTTCCGCCGCCAGTCCAATGACAGAGCATCGTATGTTTTGCTGTTGTAAAGTCTAAATCATTTCAATAAAAGTTAGTACAGTCGAACCCCACTTTACTAATCAGACATCCGCTTAATACGGGCACCTCAATATATTATTAAGGACAGTTTTCTTTGTCACTGGGGAAAGCCCTTACATTTTCTCTAATTTCAACCCACTCAATAATACAGACACCCGTTAATACAGACAATGGGCACTTGTTTTTTACCCAATCAACAGTTTCTCATAGAAGGTCAACCTTGCAACAAAACAAAAACAAAACTGATGTTGCTCACTCTTGGGAACTAAAGTGGGGTCAAGGCTGAGGCAATTGAATCATACACTTAGACAAGGATGCAATGGTCCTGGGTAAGCAAAATTTAAGCACTGCTTTTCCAAAGGACTAGCTAAAATTCATCCTGTGTGTAGTTGCCAGTAACTTAGATAAATTACCTGTATTGTCTCATGGATGTCTCCAGGGTCACACGATGTCAGGCTACCAAACAAAATGAGAATTTCCCTGCTCGCATGACTAGGCATGTGCCTAAATTTAATTGCAGAAAAATTAATTGTATCTGATGATTTACATGTATTAATACTAATATCACCTCCCCTTCCCCCAAACAACAACAACAAAAAAAAACAACAAAAATAATCACCTCTAGGAACACTTTGGCTACAATGAACTGAAATAAACTACAGATGTATGTTACCTTAGTGACTGAATGGCGACTTCCATGGTGTTTTGTAAAGATGGTTCCCCTGTGCAAGCCTTACTCGCAGCCTTGCGAAGACTGCTGATATGTAGCTGTGGGTTACCTGTGCAGGTAGACAATAACAGAAGACTAAATTTAAATATGTGTTTACATCTCTTTTGTGTTCTGTAGGCCTGGAATTGCTTAAGCATGCAACAAAAATATTTCCCCCCTTGACATAACATGAACATGGGTTTTGTCCTATTTGTTCCACTTGATTTAAAAACTCACCACTTAATTCTGTTATTTTCTCAGCTCTCTTGTTCCTGGTCACAATAAGACCAATCTAGATGTGCCAAAAAAATATAAATTGCAGAGAACAATGTATAACAAGATTAAAATATGGGAATTGAAAAGTAATAAATTAACACAGACAGGCTGATAAAATTCAAGCCAGTGTTTAAAAGTACTTTGTAATTTACCTGTGAAATAGGATTCTGATCAAAATATTCAGTTATAAAATCTTCTAAGAGCTGAAAGAATAAGAAACAAATGAAAAATAAATAAATAAATGAACAATGCAGTTTTTCGTAACAGTACTTTTATGTTCATAAATACACATTGTTTGTACTACATCTTGCATATACCCCTATAGTACAAGTACCAGAGTACAAAACTTATGCAGAACAGAACATCTGATCTTTATGGTACTTTTGGTCTTGCAGAAAGTGCATAAAATATACCTAAAAAATGTACAAAAATGAGTCTGAGATCCAAGCTGAAGCTTCAATGCTATGAAGCCACTTTTAATCTTTGTTACATATGACATAAGGGACTGAACAAATGACTGACTGTCTACTAGGATGCCACCATCAAATGAATCTGAGGTTTTCTGCCCCAGACAAGAATAGATGGGATTGAAATGACGAGTATGGCTGACAGTTGACCAGGGTTGTCAGAAGTAGCCAGCTGCGAGCAAAAATCGCCACCTACTTGGTTAATATCGGCCGGCTACTCTGCTTGGCATTTCTTTTTAAAAAATATCCCTGGACTGGCCACTTACTTTGATGACTCAGCCATCCACTTCAAACCTTTCTGCCAACCCTGACTGTTAGAGGGGGCCCTCAAGGGCCAAAATTAGAAAAAAAAGTATGAATCTAAATTTGAATTTCCAACAGAGTGGTGTTTAAACCAGAAAACCATCTTTCGGGGGTGTATGGATATTTTCTGGAACAAAACAGTTAATAGTTGGACCTCATTTCTTATACCTACATGTAGTGTACAACATTTAACAGTAATTAATCCTCACCTTCACAGAAGAGGCAAGACGGGAGGGTTTCAGATCTGCTTCTTCCATTGCTCGAGACATGTCCACAACAACAAAGAGATGGCGCATCTAAAACCACAAAAATTACAAGAAAACAATACTGAGTAGAACATTCATGAAGCCATTACAAGTAAAAACAATGCATGCAACACAATTTTATAATTTTGTTATTATTTTTTCCCTTACCATCCCAAGTCGAATGTTGCTGCTTCTCCCCATAAGTCTAAAAAAAAACATGCAAATATCAGTGTCAATTAAAAGGCATTTGGTGCTATTTAAGACCATGGGTGACCATGGGTTTTTCTTATATCTGGCTAGACTTGCTGCCTGCAGGGTGTGTACAATTAGCTAGTAGGCAGGGAATTGAACGGCTAAGAAGTTCTATTCATTATATTTTTCTTTTGTCTCCTATGAAAGTAGCTGAGGAACAAGCTCATAGGAGCTGGGGAAATCCACAGCATGATCCTTAGCATATACGCCAACTCTCCTGGATTATCCAGGATCTCTCGCCCTCCCGTATGGGTCACCAAATCTCCCGGATAAAATCAGCTTTTGAGCTTCTCTGTGCTTTAGTTTGAAATTTTGCCCATTTTTTTTCTCAAAATTCTGGAACACTTTTGGTTGTATTAAGTGACTGACAAAGATTATTTTGTCACTATGATGATGAAAGTGAATTTTGATAGTATAAATTTCATGTAAGACTTCTTATAATGACCTAAGCCATTCCCATGTCATAGTTTGGTGGCTGGGTTAATTTGTGGGTGGGAGAGAGGATGGGAGGGGGGAGTGGGAGGGAGGGGGGAGGGGGAGGGAGAGGGGGAGGGGGAGGGGGAGGTGGGGAGTGTAGTGCAAAAGAGAGAGTCACCATATTTTAGATCTCTGGAGGTTGGCATCTCTGCCTCAGTGACAGCCCAAAATTAATATCAGTTTCATGTACTCAAGTTATGAAAATCTAGCACTTTCATTGCCAGAACCAGTCACACACCTTCGCCTTTTAGTCCTGTGTGATATCTCATCAACCACAGTCTGAAGCGAGCCCTCTGCATCTTCTTGAATAACTTCCCTTTACGGCAAGAAAGGAATATCAAAGCTGTGGCAAATAAACTAACTGACAGTCACGTCTGTGTAAAGATGCAGGGAGTCTAATATCAACATGGGCCTGCATAACTGAAGGTTTCATTTGGCAGTGGATGACTAAGCCTCAGTCACTAACGTAACCAAGAACCCCAGTTAGTAATGTCTTCAAAGCAGTGCTGATGTTGCAGTCAACTTTTTATCGTCGGTAATGTTTATTTTTGCTTTGTTTCATCTTTATTAGCATACTGTCATTACCATACCCAAAAATAAAAGAAAAAGAAAAATTACCTGAGATAAAAAATTAACTACAACACTGATATCCTTTTTCTGGGCTCCCAATGGACGAAAAGAATTACCGGAAAAGTGTTCCCAATTACCCTTCAACCTGATTGGCAACATTGATAATGGCATTGTTAACAAGCTACTCATGGCGTGTACTCAAATCCCGCTATACATGTGGTTACCAACAACAGGGATTTCGGTGCTGTTTCGCAGATGGACTTAACCAGGAAAAGTGCCAACTGTGGTCAGCAAATGGATAGCTTAGCCAATATTGTAATATGATGGCTTATTAAATATTTGGCACATCTCAGCAGTGGATGCAAAGGTGGTTGAGGGTCCCTGTTTTCTGTAGTTTAGCCAAGGAAAACTTGCCATGGAGCAAACTAGCCTGAGAAAACAGCCAACATTTGGCATCGCTACCACAGGTTTTTCTGCCAAATGACGTCTGAGAAATGAGCGCAGAAATTCGATACTGATGTTGTGTCACTACCCAGATCTGGGTAGTGCTTCTGATTGGTCTAAGTTTCCCGCATGGCACGATCAATCAGAAGCACTACCCAGATCTGGGTAGTGATGCATCATCAGTATGCAATTTCTGCACCTGTTTCTCAGACGTCATTTGCGGGGAAACCAGTGGTAGTGTCGACAAATGTTGGCTGTTTTCTCAGGCTAGGAGCAAACCAATAACAACCGTAGTGAACACCACCATTCCAGCACCCATTTTTACACTTTAAGCCAACGATCAGCACCAAACCTTTTCCCTGAAAGAACCCTTGAACCCTATGCATGGCTACTAAGGATTTTTGGTCATCTCAGCAATCTAGAGGCGAAATCAGTGAAATCATCTGAAATAAGACTCCAACATTTCTAAACGAAGCTCATATTTCCCTTTAATTCCGTAAATTTTCTTGATTTTTATTAGGCCTTTAACGATCAGTCAGCAAGAGAATATGAAAACACTGGTCACAATAAATATAATGTGGAAGATTTTAATGAGGTGATTGGTCGAGTTGTAGTTGCAATTGTCAAACAAATCGCCGTTTATTTGTAAAACGGGAGAGATCTCAGCAGATACTTAAGACATCAATGATACGTACCATGTTCTTTCATACTGGTTTAACCAACGATAGCCTCCTTCTTCTTCGTTCTGGTCGGTCGCCATTTTAGACTTTCACAGATTCGATGGGCACTCAGCGGATTTTTCTTGTAGTACCAATGTGCGCGGTCCCTTCGAATAGTGCGGACTGGGTACTAAAGGTCGTGTCACATGTATATTAAAGACGCAGAATTCCCGTTTTTAAATGGCACACAAAAAGTGTCTGCGAAGATACATCTTAACTTTATTTCTTATTTTACAACTTATTACAACTTCAAGCCGGTGTCAGTAAAATAAACAAATTAAATGCGTTTAGAAAAATGATGCGGAGAAAACGCCCACCAAAACTTTTTGTGCAAAGTGACGCATTTCCAAAAAATTCAAGATGAAGGGAAATTTTCGGGTGGACTCAGTGCATGCGATTTTGTGAGATGTTGTCTGTTGCAACGATCAATAGTAACTAAAAGATCAACAAAAATATTCAGTGGTTGGAAATAATAATGTTGTCTCCAAACCTCTTGGACTGGCCAACTCGGCGATGAAGCATGACTGGTCGTTTTTATACCACTGTTATACTAGAGGACGCATTATCCGTCCAGACGGATAATGCGTCTATGGTCGTTTTTATACTAAGGACGCATTATCCGACTGGACGAACTTGGGCAAACATTTGTAGTTCGTCTGGTTATGCGTCTCAAGTATAAAGACGGGCACGAGACGCATTATGCGTCTGGACGAACTTTCCTTCGAAATACGTCTTGAACGACGCACGACGAAAGGTAGTTCGTCTGGACGCATAATGCGTCTCGTGCCCGTCTTTATACTAGAGACGCATAACCCAGACGAACTACAAAATATTTGCCCAAGTTCGTCCAGACGGATAATGCGTCCTTAGTATAAAAACGGCCACTGTTTTTGACAAGAACACACAAATAAACGCCCTTCTAGTGGAATAATTTATTCACGAGCAAATACATTATTTCTGCATTCATTCCCTAATATCCCTCAAGTTCACTAACCATATTTTTTAAATCCATTCATATACCTTTTTTGTAACCATTTTAAATTCTTTTCACAAATTCAGACAGCTTAAGGTAGTGATCTGCATGAAAGAGCGCCAGTTATTTAATGGCAGTCGCGCGGGCTAACTGGGCTTAGACCATGGCCATGCAGCCAGCCAAACGTCGAACTTGCCTAGTCCCTAGGGGAGCGATCCATTCGATCAAAATTTCCGGAAATTTCGGGCCTAAAGTTAATGGATCGGTTCGGTCCAACCGAAAAAGTTTCGATAAAATGGGTCTACCCATTGAGGAAGACCACTTTTCCCGGGTCGGACCGGTCTGAATTTTGGTTAAATGGATCCTCGGCTTGGTCAATCACTGGACTCTACCGTGACCTGTGACGTCACCGAGATAGACTTTCATTAAAATTGCTTTTTGGTCTGGTTTAGTTTATTGGTTGGGCGCGTCCTGAGTTCGATGTCTGACCCAACAGACGATCTTGACTTAATTTAGGTCGACCCAAATTAGAGTTTGGTTCGTCTCTTGAAAAGTTCGACTTTTGGCCTAGGCCTTACCCTGGGTGCCAGAGACTTTTCTAGCGCGGTTTCCGGTTTCTGTCAACCGCTCGTGAATTCGGCCTACGGCCGAAGATGTGTCGGCCTTCAGCCAACCCTGAAAATTCCCGCTGCACTCGAGAAAAACCTCTGGTACCCAGGGTACCTAGGCCTAAGTGCGGCCTGCAACGAGGCGCGAAGCTCGTCATTTAAACGTACCACCTGACCGCGACTCACGACGCGACGATTAATAGACGTCTACTTTGCCGGTTTTATAATTAGCTCAAGTGAACTACGCCAAACGTTTGTTCCTGTATTTTTCTTGTGGTTTGTCATGGCTGACGGTTCCGGTCGCTTCGTTCCCGCTTCACGCCTCAAGAAATCGACCCTCTGTCTTAACTCTTGAGTTGGCAAGCATAAGTAAGGAGAGTTTATCATTTTATAAAGTGCTTTAAAAAGACGACTTGTCAGTGCCGGATCCAGACCTTGAGATAAGGGAGTGGGGAGGGGGGGAGTGGGGGTTGGGGGGGAGCGGTCATCCAGACCCTTAGATAAGGGGAGCCCGGTCTCCCAAAAAAATTTGCTCTGCTCTTCGGGCCTCGGTTGGGTCTAAAAATAAGGGGGGGGGGGGGCAGCCCTCCAGACGCCTCCCCTATATCCGCCACTGCTTGTTGTTGGTGGTTTTAAGAGAAGGTTCCTTCGTCCTCCCTGCTCCCACTTAACGAATAAAAAGTTTCCTCGTAGGCTGAAAACAAAACGGAAGAGTTCCTTTCATTTTTCGGGTAAAAAATGCCCGCTTGAATGAAAGGTAGATTTGTGAGAAGAAGCAGTAAGAACCCTGACCCCCTTTAAACCTAAACGTCCTGTAGATATAATTTTAGAGCTGTTAGATTACTATAATTATTGTTCTATGTTTGAATTCCGTTCGGAGGCCAAGGGTACTGTAAATAGGGGTATGTCAGGTGTCCTTTTCTGAATCTTCTGTCGTTTCTGTACTTTAGTGTTGGACTGATAGTATACTTAAGGTAGTAGTAGTAAAATCGCACGCATTTCCTCGCCTCAGGATCTGAAAGCTCATCGTAATAATCAAATAGCGTATCGTAATGGTATGCCCCCACGTTCATGGCCACCTCAACTTGTGCCTGAAAGGAGTGAGAAAAGAAAAATAATTGGAAGGATGGTAAGAAAAAAAAATCGATGGAAGAAGAAAAGGGCCTAGAATTCGACAGTCATCATCAACAAGCAGCGAGTTGGGAAACACTCCCTCACCCAACATCCTCATGAGCATTTGTTGGCGAAAAGACGCAATACAACAATTTATTATCAGCGAGAAAGTAATTTCTCTTTTTTAAATTTAAGACCAACTTCGTGAGCGCTCGACAGATCAGTCACGCAATTTTTGTCTGTGACATGACCACACTGGCCTGAAAATGAAATTTATATGTACAGGAACACCAGTCTCCAATGTTTTATTTGAAAAATAAAATGGTAGTCGACCAGTCTCCAAGGTTTTATTTGAACAAAAAAGATGGTAGTGGTTTTGTTTCTTGTAAAGACTGGAAACATGTAGAAGGTAAAACGAGCACTCTGATGGGTCATGATCAGTAACTAGTGCACTATTTATCTATTTGTGTACGCTTACCAAAGTTTTGCCAGCGCTAAACGCCATAATTTAGCGCAAACGTACTCATGAATATAGTTATCAAAGCTTTTATTGAAAAATTACAAGCACGTCTGCACTATAACTAGATAAATGATAATAACAATAATGATAAATATATGAAATGAAAATAGATAATTATTGACCCATGAAGACTTTAAAACACTTACTGAAGATATGTCACTATTTGGAAAATTCAAGATGGAAAAGTCTCCTGGTGGAACGCGAGTATCATTGAAAATCTTGGTGGGCAAAAGAGGCGTGAAAGCTCCATAGTCGCTGACAGGGTAGTTCACGGTGGCGTGTTTCACACTTAGTAACCATAACAACCTTGTTACCATGTCGACGACTTCGATCCTTTCACTCAAAACAGAAGGAAAGTCTTTTACCTGGCGACAGAAGAGTTGGAAACATTTTCTTACGTGGTCAAGTTTGGCTGTTTTGCATCGTGCGTTCAGCCATTGTATATTTTACTGCAAATACGGTCACTTGGTTGGGCAGCTCTGCTTTCCTATAATTAGGCACTTTAGCGGTAGAAAGACACTAAACTGCCTAGTCATAAAAGAGAAATTAAGTGTCGACGAATCGAATGAGGTACTTTTATGCCCTATAAATATACGTTTTGTATCCGGGTTATTGTAAATCAAGGAAATGATATATGGAGTGCGACTCCCTGAAATTATACAATTATATTCAGTGGCAGATCTAGACCTTCAGATAACAGGGGTGGAAGGCCGGTCATCCAGACCCTAAGATAAGGGGGGGGGGGGGGCGGTCTTAAAAAAAACTTTTTTTGGCCCTTTCGGGTCTCAGTTTGGTTAAAAAATAAGGGGGGACCCGGCCCCCCGGATCCTTCCCTTGGATCCGCCACTGATATTTGTACTGAAAGAAAGAAAGAAGAATATTTTTAGCCAAGAGAGGAAAGCTGATCTCGACAATGAAAACTGACCCTTAACCAAACATTGTTTCAGGAGCGCTTCAGTTTGATATCAAAAATTATACATATGGGCGCTTAATGAAAAATTCAAAACAGTAGTAGTACGTGTGTACCACGGCATTCTCCATACCTGTCCACTTCCACCATCAGGGCCAGTGCCGTCGATGGACAACTCATTTACAAAGGCCTGCAGCTCTTTGTCGTCCTTAACGTCTTTGTCGCGACGATAGTACCTAAAGAAGAGAACACGCGTTCTTTAAAGTTTCCAAAATTTTGGAATAGCACTATTTTCAAAAAAGAACATTTGTTATGTCGGATCATCGTCAGAGACACCTCTCAAAACTATCGAGGCTATCGGGGTGGACTGAAGATTCGAAGAATTTGCTCGAGGACCAGCCAGTAACTGGACTGAGTCTTGATGGCTTTAATATATATAGACGTAGTGATAATAAATTTGGTTTGAAAGCAATAAGAGCCATAAATAAACGGAGTGGATAAGTATAAAAGGAAAAGGGAAAGTGAGGTACAGTTATTTGATTGTATCAACTGAGTCAATAAGTCAATTTACTAAAGTACAAGGTCTGAAAAAGTGATTTCCGTGCTCTAGCACGTGCAAAGTAATCCAGTCTTGGAATCTGGATTCCACGCTCTGGATTCCGGATTCCAGGTACTGGATTCCTGGGTTTCTTGTCAGTGGTACTTGGGTTCCGGACTCCAATCGTCTTAGGGATTCCGGATTCCTTGTGATAAATTTCGGATTCCAAAGCTCTGGATTGCGGATTCCACAAGCAAACCGGGCAACACTGTGGTAAACTGACTTTGCTAACTCATCTGAACCATATTTTCGTGATACTGGCCATAACTGAATTGCAAAAAGTGTTGGGACTCTGACTTTGAATAGAATAAGTTTCGAAAATCAAAATTCCAATCAAGCAGTGAAGAGAAATGAACAGAATAAAAACATGTTCTTATGATTACATGCTCAGGTAGTCCTCTACCATCCTCCTTATTATTTCCATCCATAGCAGCTCGCTGTCGTCACGGTACGGAAAATACGGCAGAAGTTCTTTGTCGTCTAGACCGCGGTTCTGTCAAAAGCAAAGTCAAAACCACTAAAAATGAAACAGCTAACCACTAGCAAATTGAAAATTTCAAATTGCTGACTCATCGCCATTTCGGACACACCAACAACGCAGACAGCAGTGAGCTGACTGTTTGTTTATTTAACGATCGACTAAAACAGATTTTCTTTATAAGGACTACAATTCGTTTTGTGTACCTAGGGAGGTACGGAGTACGGGAATACAGAAACTATTTTAGCTTCAGAAAGCACAACTTTATTGTTTTAACTCTCGCTGCAACTGAAAGCGATCGGGAGTGAGTAGTATATTTAGTGACTGATTAGGCCACTATTTTGCAGAGAAATCTCATTAACTGGAGGAGAAATACTTGAGAGCCGATGACGTGATAACCGTTTGTCTAACTAGCCTTTGACTTAAAACACAAAGTCGTGACATCATTATGCAAGTTCAATTTTCCCGCCTCTTCCATTGTCCATTGCAGACAACAAATTGTTCCCATTCACTGATTTCCTGCAACCAGGACTTGCAAAGGCGCGCAATTCGTGCGAAGGCAAACTATACCATCTCCATACGCATGCCGTGGAAGAACTGCTTGTAGCGTTCCCAACCAGCAGCTACCACTTGTTCACGGTGGAGCTGGCCCTTAAAGGAGTGCTTGCACTCGCCTCTGCAGTAAAGGGTCTGTGATACGCGGGTTAACCCTGCCCATTGACCCGACGGCTATGCTATGCTGATGATCCCCAACAAGGGCGAAACAGCTGTCCATGGCTGCCACTGCCAGGGTGATATGGTTGTGCACATGCGTAAGGTACTGGCCATACCCCGGATTTGGTAGGTGTGCCTCAATACTGTCAGTTGGTATTGAAGGCAAACTAGTACTTTCTAGCATTTTTACTTACCTCTTTCCCTTTCCTTCTCCTTCACAATTCAGCCATTTCGTTCTTCCTCAAACTTTTTTTTAATTTTTCCGCCACCGCCATTACCACAAACCACCACCTTCAAACACTCAAAAAGGATCTAACTGGTCCTCACTATACTACTTAGGTGTCATCTTTTAACAGTGGGAACAACCAAAAATATTTTAACTTTTATCCATTTTTATGATCATATTTTTCTTTTTTGTTGAATTTATAATTCTTCAGTTTCACATCAATCTAAATTCTGGTAAATGGAAATACTTTTCCTCCCAAATGAAATCTTTTTTACAATAAATACCTCTAGCTCGCCGCTATAACGAATCCGCCGTCATAAGGGGTCTGCATGCATTCAGTATCAGACGAAGTTGAATGTGTTTTACCTGGATATCAAGATGGAAATCTGCATCATTCCAGCTCAAAGTTTTGTAGCCACGTTGTAACAGTAGCACAGTTCCTGCTGCCCCCATGGCTGTTAGCTGATCCATGTAGCCGCCCTTTATGACTAATGATGGTGATCCAATTGTGTTTGTAGCGATGAGACCTCTACAGTGATATTTTAGAAGCTCGTGAAGCGGATGCTGGGAAGAGAAGTGGCGATAAAGAACCACACAGAAGGGCTCCGCAAAAAGATGGATCTGAAGATTAAAGTAACAGTTATGGAAGTGTTCTAAGGGAAAAACTTTTAAGAAGAATATGAACAGAGAAGGAGAATAAAAAATGAAGAAGAAGAAGAAGAAGAAAGGTACGAAAGTGGTGCCAGCAATTGTTTGTAAATTAGCCTGCGAATGTAGCCCGTCTCTCCTAGCTCGTCGCCGCTTTTAAGACATCTCGCGAAACGTCCCAAACGACGAGGAACGAGAAGAAATGGCTCTATTCGCAGGCTATTTATAAATCAGCGAAGACAAATCCAACGAAGGTGCTAGAAATCAGATTATTTTCCTTTAAATACTTTATTTGCACGGAAATTGTAATTTTATAGAGGAAGGCCCCCAACAAACTTGACGCAAAGCAGCAGTCCTTAGAAGGGAGAAATCTAGAGCGTAAGATAAGTTCTTTTTTTACATAAATGATTGCTTGCCTTGAGGAGATGTTCTACCATTTGGCTGTGCACGTAATCTGTTGCTTGGACAACCATCTTGGCTAGCATCCATGAGTCTCCATCCATCGGCGAGTATACAGGAGAATCTATTCACAGTGATGGAAACTGAAATGTTCAATGAGCAGACGCAAATTTCCGGACAAAAGAATCGGTAAACTGTGTAAGATCTAGGGTAGGTACTCCCCTGCCCCTTAATTCTGGGCCATACGGCCGAGAAAAAGTTATTTCCGAGTTTTCCACCTCGCTCCCTCCGTCATCTTCGAACTGTCAGGGTATGGACAAGCTGCCCTCTCTTAACATTAGGTTCTAGATCTGCTTCTGCCGCCTATAGCTACAGGCGGTGTGAAGTTAGAGGCATCACCCTTCGCTGTTTTTCCTGCTCATATTGCTTTGCACTGTCCCCCCTATCTGAACGCCTGAAGCAGGCTACTGTTTTTGAGGGGCTTATTTTTGGAGGGGCTTATATTCGGAGCCGCTTATCTACGGAGGGAAATTTGCGTTTCAAAATCGATTGGGCTAGCCTTATAGCTGGAAGTAAATTTACCGTTTTTGCTTTGTTTTACTTTGTATTTGAGGGCAATTTTCCAAGTACAAGCTCCCGGGGGGCTTATATTTGGGAGGGGCGATTTACTGAGGGTTGTTTTGCGTTACCGGTTTGGGGGGTTTATATTCGGAGGGGCTTATACATGGAGGAACTTATTTTCCGAATTTTAAGGTATCTACAGGCTGGCGACCAGCAAAGGAGCTTGAGAAAAACCTTGTTTGCGTTTTTAAAATTAGATCATGTTATCACCTCCAGTCATTTGATTACCAAGTTCCTGTCACGTTGAACACGTTTGTACCAAATGTAGAGTAAATTCGTCCGAATTCAGTCTAATACACTTACACACTTACTATACCTGGTTTATAATCGATTTGAATGGCTGCAGGGCGAAGACGTCTGTCCAATCCGTCGGATTTTATGGCGAAAAGCGCCACGGGCGATTTTGAAGGCCACAATGTGCGATTGGCATTCTTATCTACCAATTCAGGAAAAGATACCATGTCGTCGAAAACCTCGTATCTGAGTACGTAAACATTGCCTTTTCTTATTTCCTAAGGATAAATCAGAATAATAACAATAAGTATTTGTTTATGCTTTTCAAGGCAGGCTCAATAGGATGATATATACGTTCTCAGCCGACTGGAAAAAAAGCTTGAACCTCTTCTGCACAGTACACTTGAGTTCATTTTACATGTAAAAAAACATGTCGACTGGAAAACAACGAAACTGTCATTTTGTGAACGACAAATATTCCAGCTAAAAATGGACTGAATGATGACAGTATTGCTCATCTTAAATGTTTCCACCTGTGTGTTGTTCAGAGTTGCAAGTGTCATACTCTTAGTAGACAGATACTGTGAAACTCCTCCGCTGCCGGGTTGCATCATGGGATCCTCTGGGGATTCCTTTCCCTCACCGCGTGAGCCTCAGGCCCCTTGCAAGTGCCGTCCACTTCCTTACGTTTCCTTTCACTTAAAATCAAATAGAAATGATGGATTATACTTAACCTCAGCTAGTGGTTCATTGCTATCTGTAGCATTCTGGATAGCAGCTTCCCAGTTGTAGTTTGGGTTGAGGGTTTGGCTTAACTCTGACCATTTTAGCCCCACGTCCTCTAAACAGGTGGAATGAGGAAAATGTCATGAATACAGAACACGAGAAAAACCTCACAAAAAGTTCTTGAGCCAGGCCTTAGTGAGGAAACGTTAAAATTACATGCATGCAACAAAGATAAATCTTTACAGGTTCAACTATAGTGTCAATCATGAACAACGATAACAACAACGGTGTTTGTGAACAACGTTGCGTGACGACACAAGGAACGACTGCGTAGAAGCCTAGGTAATTACTGTTAACTAACCTGAGTCTTCTGTTACCCTGCGAAGCACCATGGGATTACATCCACTTAGTCTCTGTTCAGCAAAGATGTCGTCATCCGGCCAGTCATTGAGTAAATCTCTGAAGGGTTCTACATTTGACGCGAAGCGATAGAAGCCAGAACTGCCCTGGATATAGATTGGACGTGTAGAATTGAAATAGAATCAAATTTTACAAATTACAATAATTTCAACAGAGACAGCGAAAGAAAGCAAACACGCAAACAAATTAATTAAAAATGATAAGGATAATGAAAATAACAACAATAACTTAGACTCTAAAACGGAACCGATTACTCGTCAGTATTAACTACTCTAAACAGCTTGGTAATACTGTACATGGACAATTGTGAGACATGATCAATCTACAGTATCCAGCTCGGTTAGGTCTCTATTCATTTGGCTACCAAATTTGCACCTGAGTTTCTGCCAGAAGTGATTAATGGTTAATGAAGGAGCGGAAGAAAGAAAAACTCTATTTGAAATGCGCAATTATGGTAAGCATCTCCTTGCGACAATCTCGACCCGGAGTTCTTCTGCGCATGTGGAGGAGAGACGCGCGCATTCCCAAACCCGTAAGCACTGGGGTCGAGAATGCTCCATGCGATTGCAGTACTTTACCCCATTGGTACCTCAAGTGTTTCTTTCACTTGGGGTATAGTTGCACACTGTACTTCAACAAAGGCGGCGTTTAATCCTTTAAACACCACTATCAAAGTAAGAATTCTTCAGACTGATCGCCGTTCAAATTCTTAGAAAATTAGTTAAGAGAATTTGATTCGCGATCAAAAGTGTTCATTTTATTACTTCTTGATTGTGTATTGATGTTGTTAAGAGAAAATATATGTTGATTACTCCTGGGGGACTTGAGGGATTACGTTAAAACTGCAAACAACCTCACTTACATTACTACCTATATTCCTCCTGAATTCGTTAAACATATCCTCATACTCATCGAACCCAGTTATTTCTGCAGGATGTTTCGCTCTCCACTCGGCCGCAAAACCTTTGTTTTTAAGAAGCATGGACCCATAACCGACAAAATAATTCTTCGCAAACTCATCTTGAAGGAAGTAAGCCTTGAGCTGGTCAATGGTCATATTCAGCAGAGGCATGGGTAGCGGGGGCCGTGGTGCAAGCTGAAATATGCGTCTCTGATCGACAAGACCGTTTTCCCTTAGAACTTTACAGTTTGCTGAGGATTTCTGTGGTAGATTTACAGGGCAGTTGGGTGAATCTGCTAAAAAGAATGATGCTGTTTAGCAGCGAACGTAGACACATTAATTTCAGGTTGTTGCTCTTTTCCGGAACTTAGACGATGTTTTACTAAAATTGGGAAAGACAGATTTGCCGCACCATTCAGCAAAGACTTCTCCCAGAGGAGGTTGTAAGTAACTGGATAAAAATGGATCCTCGCGATCGATCGATATAAAGAACACTCTTTCATCGCGGAAACGCGGTGTAACTAATGATATTTTTCACCCAAATGATTGAGTAACAGTATCACGAAGAACATTAGTCACTTACATTTCACTAAACTACATATATTACTTCACATTGCATTGCACTATATTGCAGCATCACATAACATCACTTTACATTACATTCTGTATTCACTGCTGGTCATGTAGAGTCAGCAAACATTTGACGATGAACCTAAAATTAACATTTGTTTGAGGTCATTGTAGAACTGGGGAAAGGAGATGCAAGCACCTTTAACAAACCAAGTTACTCCCAGAGTTACTAGAATCGCATTATTGGAATTTAAAAGTTGAAATATCGTAAAAGTTAGTAAAGAGTCAAGATCACTTCTGTATCCATACCCTTGTTTCCTGGCTTTTTTGCAGTTCTTTTCTCTGTGCTCTTTTCATTGACACTGTCGTTAATGGAAAAATTCAATGAGAGTGATTCGATCCTCCATTAACAAAAGTGTTTTGGCCCCATGCAAGGTTATCCAGATTGCGGAAGGGGAGGAATTGTTTTCTGGTGGAATCCAGAATCCTGGGATTTGGAATCTGAAATTCAGCTGAGAAATCCTGATCCCGCTAACGATTGGAATGAATCCAGAATCCAAGTTCTACTGGCAAAAGATCCAGTTCAGGAGCCGATCGGCTCCTGTCCAGATCCAGTACTCGGAATCCGGAATCCACTGCGTGGAATCCAGAATCCAAGACCGTTGGGCCACCTTGCATGGGTAGTGGCTTCAGAAGCTCTTTTTTTATTTAATAGACTATAGACAATAGCTATGGCTTAAAAGGGGATCGACAGATGGAAAATGAAGAAGGATCGGGAGGGTGGGGAGACTTTACAAACAGGATTTACGCCATTAAAAATTAACCGTATTTTAAAGACTCGTCTCAACGCGCTAGAGGATTTTACATGTCAAAATAAATTTATAATTTTGCCTACCTTTTCCCGAATATCATGTCTCCAGTCAGAAGCAACAAGGTTAATAAAGAAACCCACATCGTTAACATTCAACTTTGGACAGTGATGGTAGATCTAATTGGCTATACAAGAGAAACGAAAAGAAGGTAAGTGATACAAATAGCATTTGAATCTTGCTAGTTTTGTCAACACAATTTCGTCATCACGATGACTATGACGAGATGTGAGATGACTAAAATCAACCTCATTGAGATCATTCCTTGAAACTCATTACATTTATATTTCGACTTTTGAAATCTTATTCGCCATCAGAATTACTACGGCGAGGTCCAAAGTGAAGAAACTGTGACCCATCCATGAAATTAAATTCACGACATTTATATTTCGAGACTTGACATCCTATTTCGCCATCAGAATGGCTACGGTGAGGTCTAAAAATGACCAAAGTCGACTTCACTGTGAACCATCTTCCACGCTTTACTTACAAGCCTTTCCTTCTGCCTTCACACGATTTTGTCCCCTTCACACGATCTTTTCTAGCGATAATGTCGTGTTTCACGGTTTAAAGCAAAAATCGAGAACGGAAAATACCTTTGACGAAGGACAAATGGCGAGCATGATTCCCACGAGAGCGAGGTTAGGGGGTTCTGCAATTATACATTGCTGAGGAGGCTGGACTTTTCTTTTCGCAGGAAAAACCCTGTGTTTTTTTAGGATAATAATTTCAACGATGTTGATGATGAAGATGATGATGATGATGATGTGAATGATATATTAGGGAGAAGGGCAAGATAATTTTGCTTAGCAACTGGCCTAACTGATATACTGACGTGAATAATAATAGAGCTTACTGAACAAATATCAAATATCACAACGCTGTACAAAACAGACTTGCTCATAGCAAAGAATTATTTACAGTTTTTTGTTCACAATTTATTTTTAATTTACAATATTTAAATTTTTATCGACAATATTTTGATTCCACTTGCCTCTTTTTTAGTCCTTTCTAAAAGGTGGCAATAAAACGTACGCTTAGCTTCCACTTCATATAGCACGATATTCACTGCATGATATTCCGACTCATATATGGCCTAATATAGTTACCTGACTGATTTTTAAAGTTCTTTCGAGGTCGTATCTGCAGTGATATTTTAAAAGTTCTTGTCAGATACCCGCTTTTGGAACAGTTCTATTTAAACCTATACCTTATAGTACGTTAAGACTAATGTCTTAGCTAGTAGTGATGTTTCTTGCGCGTGTCGTCGAAAAAGGAAATGGCTAGGGCCACTTTACACAGTAATAAAACCAAAAATATATATTTTTCTATTTTTATCCCGATACGAAATTTCGTCCTCTTGGTTATGGCCCCATAGGAGGTTTCTGTTTTAGAAATGAAGTTTACTCGCGGGCATAACTGAACATTTTGGAAGACATGTTCTTTAATAATATTTCTTCCTTTACCCTCCTGTGTATCTATCCATACTCAGCGGATAACTATTCAAATTCTTGAAAACCTAACCTAACTTCGAGCTTTAAACTGGGAAGTTTTCTAGCCATTTTAACATGTTAGAAAGAACCAAAGGAGCCTACCTACCTGCGAAAGCTCTAGTGGAAAGTCGGTGACCTCTTGGAAACGGTTATCTTAAAAATAGATGAGCTTTTCGCGTTTTTAAGTGCTTTCTTGAGTCTGAAGAAGGACTGACAGAGAATCTGTGCTAGGAAAAACACCTCACATAGCAGTTTCCCTTAGTCTGTATTTGTATCCCTGGAGTTACCAGGAAACCATACCCTTTCAGAAAATTCGCATTCGTAAAAATTCAAGTACAGGTAAAAACAAAAGATCAAAACAGGAAAACAGTACGAAGACAAAAACAAGACTTAATGAAACAAAAATTAAACTTAGAAGATAAGATAGATCCGTCTAAACGGATCCGTCTAAAAAATAACTTTCAAAATACTTCACGACAATGTATATTTTGTCTGTATGGCAAAAATGACAATAAAACAATTAAAACATGTAAGATATTTCTTTGCTCTTGTTTTAAGCATTTTCATATCAATCAAACGTTAAACAAGAAAAGATCTTCTCATGATAGGTCAACAAATTGGCAGCTTAATTATTTGACCAATATCTGTCATAATTTTTCTATTAGCCACGGGCGGCTGGAAGTCTGAATGCGAATTTTCTAAAAGGGTATGGTTTCCTGGTAACCTCCGGGGATGAAAATACAGACTAGGGGAAACCTGCTATATGTGAGCTGTCTTTCCTAGCACAGATTCTAACAATAACAACAACAACAAATTTTATTGAAAATTGGAAATATAACTTATTACATTACTTTCCCACCCGCAAATAGCTTATAAACTAATCGAGGCGGGGGGAGCTGAAGACATATTACAAGTACAAGGTTTTATCTATAGATGGACTAAACAACAGTAAAGACTACTATACAGTAAATAGAATAAACTAACATAAAACAAGGCAAGTACATAGCGATTACGAAGAGAGGCTAATCTTTAGATTTGAGATCGTTATGTTCTTTTCTTAGTTGGCGACAGACTCAGGCATAATGTAACACACGAAGCAAGAGAACGAATTCAATTAAATAGATGAAAGCAAAAGGAACTTACGAAAGGTGGAAAATGTTACACGGAGCGGCACTCAAACACACGTCCGTCCATCTTAGCCACATCACGTGGCTAAGATGGACAGATGTAAGTCCTCCTTCAGAAAGCTAGTTTGGTCCTGTAATTTTCTTTGTTTTTAATAATGCCCACTTATTCGAACCTGAATTCACAGCCAAATTTTCCTGGCGAACGGCCCCCTCAGGCCGGGTTCGCGCTCTCTACACAATATAATCAGGATGACAAATGGAAAAGTTCAACATAAGCAGAATTTTCCAAAGACTCAAAAACGAAAGCAATCAAATAAAAAACGACACTCAAAATGGGGAAAAGCGACAGACACATTAACAGAAAACCGAACTATGAAATTGACTCATAGCAACCATACCTAATTCACAAACTAACCGACGCGCATACCGAAAACAAACTTACTATGGGACCTTAACTCGCCGCGAGATTGTGCGAGCTAATGCGAGTTTAGGCGAGTTAAGGCGAGATAAGGAAATTTGAACGTAATCTCAAGCTGCGAATTAGGGCGAGTTAAGGCGAGTTAAGGTCCCAGAGTAGACCTAGTATTATTAAAAGCAAAGAAAATTACAGGACCAAACTAGCTTTCTGAAGAAGGACTGACGAAGAATCTGTGCTAGGAAAACAGCTCACATAGCAGGTTTCCCTTAGTCTCTATTTGCATCCCTGGAGTTACCAGGAAACCGTACCCTTTTAGAAAATTCGCATTCAGACTTCCAACCTCCCCTGACTAATAGAAAATTATGAGAAATATTGGTCAAATAATTAAGCTGCCAATTTGTTGACCTATCATGAGGCAATCTTTTCTCGTTTAAAGTTGATTGATATGAAAATACTTCAAACAAGAGCAAAGAAATATCTTAATTGTTTTCTTATTATTTTTGCCCTACAAACAAAATATACATATAAATCCGTAAAAAAAGATGAGAGAGGAGCGACGACCGGAAATCGGTCTGCTTTCGCAAGCTAGCATTTGCCGACACTTTTTCACAAAAATCTTTATCTCGCTGCTTAAAATCTATTTGGATACCTGAAAAGATATCTCATCAGAAAAACTAAACAGCCCGATTCTTAACACTATAAAGCCATAGTACACCTTGAGGTAAAAAAATATATATGCCAAAACCATTTTTTTCTTTACCCACCTTATCAAAAAGAGAGAATAATCAAGATTCTTCAGTCTTTGTATCTTTGTGTTTCTTCGCTTCTGTCTGAAGTATTTTCACTAGAATCGAAATTAAAACCCTAAATACTGGCTCATCTAGTTGGTTATGTTTAAAAAATGAACACTGTTGGAAGTCTGAATGCGACTTTTCTGAAAGGGTTTGGTTTCCTGGCAACAATAAAAAGGAACTGAACCTGCCAGACCAATTCGTGTCTTTCCCAGCATAACGCTCTTTTAGTCCTTCTGCAAACGAGAAAACACTTAAAAATGCAAAGAGCTCATTTTTCTTAACGATATATAATCTTTTCCTAGAGTCTTTTTCCACAAGAGCTATCACAGGTAGGTAGACTCCTCCCGTTTTTTTCTAAATAAACACAAATTTGTCGTCAAATGTTGAGCCGGTTTCGGGGCCCGAAGTTATGTTTAATTGATTTCATAATTTTCAAACTCGCGAAATTTTGGCCAACGAGAAGAAGAACTCATTTCCATCCTCATCGGTAAAATCTTCTACTATCATGTCTTGGTGCCGCATGCTCTTGTACACAACATGCACAGTAAACCGGCCAAAATGCATCGTTAACAGCCAGGGCATTGTGTTTTATCAATGGTTGCCTAACACGTTGTAGACAGGAACTCTAATAAGTATCTCTGAAGAGAGACTTTGGATAATTTTGGCCTCCTAAATGTCGATGTAAAGCCGCCTTTTATGAGTCTGGCGCGCAAGTTCATGTAGTCTTCTCAGCTCAGCGAAAAAATTGCGAGAATTCTTTCTTTCAGTTCCAGTAGGTCATAGCTCTCGTTATTTTCCTCTTTTCCTCTAGTTCTAATTCGTTCGTTTTTCAAAAATTCTTTTCCAGTAGTCTTTGCTTCGATTCGTTTCGTGGCTTTATTTTCACTTTCGTTCAAGTTTAAGGAGGACAGACCACTCTTCCAGTAAAAGAATTGAACCATTGTTGAAAAAAAAAACATGGCAACAAATTTCACAAAATTCCCTTAGTTAAGGTTGCCATGCAACCAGTTAACCAATCTTTAACTGCTATTCATATATGAATAGCAACCTTGAATGAGGGAGTTTTTCTGAAACTTGTCGCCATGATCATTGTAACCATGGTTATTCTTTTACTGGAAGAGTGGTCTGTCTTCCTGACACTTGAAAAAATGTGAAAATAAAGCCACGAAATGATCCTCCGCGACCAATCAGCGCTCAGTCATTTTGCCCTTTTGTGATAAATCCAGGTAAACCACCATACCATTCACACAAGGCCAATCTCCCATATCATACTGACTTCTGTGATCATAATACCAACAAAACTCAACTTCACCACGAAGAAATTAGAGGAATGTAAATCAAATATGAAATCAACTTGGAGCATGCTTAATAAAATAATCAATAACAAAAAAAATAAGAGAAAGCTACAAAGTAACGAGGTTTAAGGTGTTTCGATATACTTTTTCAGCGGCCATACTGCTTTAAAAGTGATTTTGTATTTGTCTGATTGCTATAAAATTCTCACCAATGATTGAGTTGAAATTTGTGAAAATGTAGTTTTAAGTAAAATCGATATTACTATGACAACAATAAACAAAAAAACTTTGAAATTGATAAACGCCTAATTTTGCGCGATCTAGACCAGCTACTGAAAATTCAACACTAGGAAATTAATTAAAAGTCTTTTCGGTTTGCGCATGTTTTTAAATTTATCGTATATAGATACTTTTACAAAATTAGTCATATTACAGAAGAGGAGTGAACGTCTTCCCACACTGCATTGCGATTGTGTTTCTTACAAGATGGCGGAGTTTTCCTTCGGAAGTCGTGTTTTTACGGTGTTTTTGTGTGACATTTTTACCGGGTTAGAATCCTAACTAGAGGTAAGTAAGACTATTCATACATTCTTTGTATTTTTATCTTTTCATAAAAGGAAGCTTTACGGGAGTATTTCTTCTGGAACGTATATTTTTTCGTATTTGAATTATGATGTCCTGGTCTGTCATCGTTCGCCGCGTAGGAATAGTTCTGAAAACATGTTTGTAGTTTTTTTTCTAGTGGGGTATTGTTTAATAAGTCCGATATTTAAGTAATTCAGAGGTTTATCTTTTTATTTTTACTAAAGTGACCCAAAGTGACCCAGATATTTGACCATTTTGAAGGCCGAGAAATCGGTCAACTTTGGTCAACTTTGAATCGCAATGCATTGTGGGAAGACGTTCACTCCTCCTTGCGCGTGTTCATGTTTCAACTTTGCAGAGAACGACGCAAAATTAAAACAAAAGGTAGCCTGCGCGCTGCAAGAAATGGACTAAGGGCCATGGAGGAGAATGAGGAGTTCCGGGCCAAGCTCTCCACGAATTAATTAATTAATCATGGCTGTCTACTAAAAGCTACGTTTTTTTAAGTCAAAATATTTGCAATAACATTTTACTTTGAAAAATATAACTTTTTGAACGGGTGCGATACGATGGAAAAGAAATCATTTGAATGTTTGATTGAATCTGCTATTTTCAAGAGGTCGTCTTGCAGTATTCCATTAAACCAAATGAATTAATTCTGCAAGTCTTGTGCTTTCCCCACGAGGAAGAAAAGAAAGCGATGACAGGCACAAAAAGAGTTACGTAACGAGATTTGCGCTATAAAGGAGCTTTTATCAAAATAGGCATTCACAGACTACTTTAAGCGTTTACCAAAAGTCTTCGCTTGTTTATAAAATGTAGAAGAAAAAGCTCTAAATAACATGCTCCTAGTCTGCGAAACAGCATTAAACACTCTTTAAAATCTGTTAGATTAAAGACAACGAAGAGGTAAATAGAATATCTGGTGATGTTTATGTTCCTTATTTTTAGTAAGAGAATAAAGGAAACGTCCGGATTTTTTAGATTTCTGTGCAATGACTCATCCATCTCAACCTGCCTACCTTTAAAATATTCCCTTCTTTGTAAAATATCAGTCAAGCGTACAATGTAGGTGGTAAACCCGACAATGGTGGTCAAAGTGTACACGTGGAGGGGTTACTGAACCGCAAACATCTCGAATGAAATTTTATGAATCACTAATTATTGGCTCAGTTTCCAAAATCAATTCAATAGATACCGACGTCGTGTTAATTCTTAAGTTAATTTTCACTTGCTTAGTGTAGAACTAAAGACTTTAGAGGGGCATTTTCTGTATATGTTGAATAATCGAAAAGATTTATTGTGACACTGGGGTCGTTTCGGTAAACATCCCTCGGAGAAATCAAAATTATCCTTATACACATTCCTTATATCTATGAATTCTCTTAAAACACCTTGAAATCTGCAAGTTACACAACTTACTGTTTTCTATGAATGAGCGGACGATAAAAAAGAGAACTTTTCACCCATGATCACTTGAACCCCTTGCCCAAAAAGTGTGCTAATTCCTCTAGGTACTAAAGTTTTTAAGATTATATACCCGTCATTCTAATTGATTATTATTTTCATTTTGGCCAGATAATAGCAAATAACGATATTTATTACATCCACTTTGAAATCACTGGCGATCCGTGCAATCTGATTGGCCCTCAGCAGTGTGATTAATTCCCAAATCGCACCATTTTTTGCTCTAAATCGCATCTGTTCCAAATCGCGCCTGTCATGTTCTAAATCGCATCATTTCTGTTTTAAATCGCACCATTTTTGTTCTATATCGCATCATTTCTGTTTCGAATACAAAATGAGAAGTAAAAGCCTTTTTGTTTCGCCTTTTTAACAAACTTGCTACTTGATCAATAAAATATTAGTACTCGGACTGAATTTCAAAATGGCTGTAATAAAGTGGTAATTGAACTTCGTGTCGTGCAATTTTGGTCTGAAATCATACTTGTGATTTCAAATCAAACTCGCGCTGCGCGCTCGTCCGATTTTCAAATCACGCGTATGATTTCAGACCAAATTGCACTCCACTCAGTTCAATTAACATTATTAATTCCGCCACTTCCATTCGATCAGGTGCTTGATAATGTATTGCATGGTAGAAAACCGTCAAATATTCAGGCTAAGTCGTGACATTACTCGTTTAATGTATTGCTGGTTTTCAGTGTCACGCCATTCAAAATAGATGAAAATAAAAATCAAAACCATTCAATAGATAAAGTCCAGAATCTGGGAAATGAAAGGGGGTACATATGCAAAGACCCTCGCCAAGATTCAGGCCAGAGGAATATTTCACATACGAGATATCCGAAGAAATGTTTACCCACATTTATAGAGATTTGTATGGAGACGCCACGCTGGTGCTCACCTGGATGAGCTCCAACATGGCGGACGGAAACCAACAGAAACATCTGTTACCGAGTTTTGCTACAAAAGCGTGAATTTATTCTTCGAGAAACTCATAAACATTAAAATAATACTTTTTCCAGTACATGAACTGTTTAGATGGCAAAATTTCCTGAAATAAGTCACTTTTTTAACCTACATGACAGCTCTCTTGGCCGTCATGTAAATACCGCGTCACGCAAAAGCTTAGAAATTCAAGCGTACTCTATCACAAAACCAAGAACCCTTTTGAAGCGAAAATTTGTTTGACAATTAGTTTTCAGCCGCTCTAATGCATCGTGAAAGTAAAATCTCGGTAGGATGGATAGTTTTTTAGTTTGAATTTTAGTGACGTCATGTGAAAACCAACAATATGACATTTTCATACCTGTATTATCACTTTTCCTCGAGAAAAGTCTGCTAAATATACCTAGCAAAAAACGTTCAATGAAATCCTTATACGACGAACAGTAATATGACTAGGTCCTCGCAGCGAAACGAAGGATATCACGTCTCACCCCAGTAACAACAAAATATGACGAAAATAAAGCCTCGAAGGAAGTGAGGAAACCTCGTTACTTCGAGGTTCCACTTCATAAAAGATAACACAAGAGATTAACCGCCCTTAGAAAAACTTCCCGGGGAATTTTCTTGGAATTGAGCCACTCGGGTACGGGACTGACTGGATGTGTTGTATCACGAAATTCTATCGGTTTACGGTCATACTCGATATGAATTTAAATATAAATTCCTGGAAAAGAACTCCCCACATCTTTAACATTTCACGTACTGTCAATAAGTATCAACCAAAGGCGCTAAAAAAATGCCCCATCGGTATTGAACAAAGTCAGTTAAGGCGATTTTTAGGTTACCAAAGCAACATTATAATCTGTAAAACACCCTTCTGTTTGGTTGACTCTGTATAACCAAAAAAAAAACGAGGAGTTAAACCCTGTTTTTTTTCTTATTCAGCCGTAAGCATGTAATTATTTAGGACATTATGAATTATTTTTATAATTTCTCACTATTGTGTATCGCAAATACTGGTTGCCAGTAGAACTCGAATGGAATTAGGTTTCGTTTTCAATGTATTTGTACTCCTCGCTTGTCCGGCCTATTAATATACATTGTATTCTTGGGTTGCACGTGACGTCACCAAAAATCAAACTAAGAAACTATCAATTCTTCTGAGTTTCTACTTTCACGAGGTATTACAGTACCTAAACACCTTTACATACACAAATTTTTGTTTCGAAAGCGTTCTTCGTTTTGCGAGAGAGGACGCTTGAATTTCCAGGCTTTTGCGTGACGCGGCATTTAGCTGGCGGCCGGGAAAGCTCTTATGTGGATAAAAACATTACCGATTTTGGGAGATTTTGCAATCTAAACATTCTTTGTCTCAGAATAAATATTACTGTAATCTTTATGAGTTCCTCAAGCGAAGAATTCACGCCTTAGCAGGAAAACTCGAAAACAGATGTTTCTGTTGGTATCCGGCGGCCATATTGGTGTTCCCGAAAGGGACACCAACATGGCGTTTCCATACAAAGCTTTATCAATTTAGGTAAACCGTTTTTCCTAATGTCTTGCATTTGAAATATTTCACAGACCTGATTCTTGGCAAGGGTTTTTGTATATTTATGTTTTTTCATTTCCCAGATTCTAGTCCTTCGGTATTGAATGGTTTGCATTTTTATTTTTCATTGCGTGACAGTGCAAGCCGAGAATAGCGGCGTGACAAACAAGGAGGAAATTAATTAGCCATGAACTGATCATTATTATAGGAAAAAGATATTGCTCTGACTTCAAACATGTCACCATTTTCAAATAATCGGAGAATTGTTAAAATTAATTAAGGTGCACGTTTTCGGCTTTCGTATGGGTGAATGAGAAAAAAAAAGAACGAATGAATGAAAAAAAAAAATTAGCTGAGACACCCTTATATAGGATCTAGACTTTTCCAGCTAACCTGAAATTTTCTGTTTTTTTTCTTTTTCCTCCTTTAATAGCCGTAAAAGCTCCCGGACGACATAAAGGACAAGAAAAATGTGACATGTACGCAGAAAGTTGGAAATGGCCTACACACCGACTGAATGCGATTGCGCTTTTACGTTTTTAGTTTCTAAAGACCCCAAACAAAGTTTTTGCCATTAAATAGGAAATATATTAGCTACATTATAGTTTTTGACTAGAAATAATAAAATTGTAAAATCCGGTCGATCTGGATCACTTAAAACTATATTGTGTCACCCTTTAATTGTTTTAATTTTACTTAATAGTAACAATTCTAGTTGATTAATATAATTGATAATAATTATCTACTTTTTTTCGCGTCCAAGTTGAACAAGACCAAGAGATTATGTTGGCAACCCATTTTATAACGGATCGCGATCGGAAGGAACCTTTGCAATCGTGACAAATGCTCTGAGCTAACACGCAATTCTGAGCCTTCTCAAAGATCGATGGAGTCCGTAATAGACACTCCAAATCTCTAAACATTTCTAAAGGGTCACAGCCTCTTCTTAGTGTTCTTGGGGTTTTCAAATTGAAGGTTTCTTTTTTTACTCACGAATTGAAGCAAATGAAAGTGAAAAAAACAACAAAAAAAAACTATACAAAAAGAACTTGCCTTCTGTCTGGCTGTAGAGTGCTCGCAGCTTTCTCAGTGTCCAACTAGAAAGAGAAACGCGGAGCTGCCTTAGCATTGTGAACCGAACAAACTCAGGGAATAAATCAGAATTGGCATTAAAAACACTGAACATTGGCTGATTAATGCTGTTGATTTCGACTGAGAATACCACAGAAACAGCTAATGTAGAATTTGAATTTAAAAAAAAAAAGCAATTACATACTACCACAATAGCACTGAGTCATCTGATCGGAAGCAGCTATTAGCAAATATTTGCTGGCTTACTCAAAGAATAAAAAGAAATTAAAAATATAAAAATAAAATAATAATTATAAAACTGTTGAAATAAAAGTCTTACCTCAATCGACAGAATTTAAGTTTTAACCAGTACCGTATTCTCGCGAGAAAGCAAAGCTCTGTGCAAAAATCTTATACTACGGCAGTCGACTCCAGATAACTCGAACCCTCGCTATTAATTTCGAACCAAAAACGAGTTCCCTTTGATTTCCTCCATACATTTACCGTAATTTCACCCTCGGTTACTCGAACCCTCCATAACTCGAACCTCCAGCTAACTCGAAGTAATTTTTGTTTTCCCTCAGATCATTTCTCTAAAATTTTACCCTCGATAACTCGAACCGTGTTTCAAGCGCATGACAAGTCGAAAAAAAAAATTGTACCGTTGTCCGAAACATTGAATTTGTTTCAAAACAACCACGTGTTCTTCGTCTTCTTTTTTCAAGAAAGTAAATGTATCAATATATCTCTTGTTACCTTTGAAGTGATCACTACGTGTGCATGATACTTGCATTCCTTCCCCACCCCATTTCCTTATTTCTTACTTCTGGATATTTACGTCGAGCTCCCGATAACTCGAACTTATTTCGATTTCCCTAGAAATTAAGTTCGAGTTACCTGGAATCGACTGCATTTGTTGGCGTCGGTTCTGATGCGGATTGCAAATCTCACTGAGCACAATGAAGCACTTCTTCCCAGATAATTTTCGAGTTAAAATGTTTTTTTCCCACATGGCCAGTTATGGGCTTATCCGGAAAGTCTTAATTTGTCTTCATAGGCAAGATAATACTTTTGATTTGCTAAATTCTCGATATCCCCCGACAGTTTGGCTACGGCCTGTTTTACCAGGCTCGTACTGACATGTTGCAAGTAGGCTGATTAAGTGCTTTTTCAGGCTCAGTAGGAAATATACTCCAAGCTATCTCCTTGAGGAGTGTGTGCACCAAATTTGAAACATAGTGAAATAAGAAATCATCATAGTAGAGTTGGTATAATTTTAGATACTTTTTTAATTATCATAATCGACTTTACCGAGTGAGAAGGGTCTTTGATACCCTGCAGGCAGAGCAGGCAGACGCTACAGTCCCCAAAAGGGGTAATCCGAATTTCAAGTGACGGGGATGTTTGAAATTTTCGATTCCGGAATTTTTTTGGGTGGGAAAATTTGGCAACCCTCTGAAGATTCGTCGGTAGTGCCCTCGTATCCCAGCTGCGTAGTTCTCCGAATAAAGTACAACCAAAGTTGTTTTGTGGCTGCCCAGGAATTCGGCATGGGCTTGTTTGGGGAGTTAATTTTGGTTTTTTTGGGGTTCTGATATTTGCCGCCAACTGCCCTCATTCGATCATCGCCGTCTTGAAATCTGGAGTACCCCTCCTGGGTTTAACACCAAACGAGGGTTCAGCGTCAAAATCCAAATTTATTGATATAAGGCCGAAATAATTCAAACGCGTCATAGGTGATTCAATTGATGTGGTGATTGTGATGTTGTGATGATTGTGATGGTTCGACTAAAAGACAAAATGATACGAATATTTTGAGAAAAACTAACAAGCAGAAATTACCTACAAAACCAAAGGAAAAACGAAAACTTACAGGTATTTTCTCCTTTGCAATAGATTGATAAAAGAAGCTGAAAACACTGTTGATTTTGTTGAACATTAAATGCCAAATTGCGAAATACAGATAGAGGGCTAAAATTACAATCTTCAGAAGTTACCTTTTAACTGAGTAACACATCTCCTGAAAGTACCACCATTGTGTATGCGCGAGCCTCGTCACGTGATTCTTGAGTTTGGTCAGAATATGGTGCGTACGTGCTTGTGAGGAGGTAACCTGCGATCAGGTGTCCTTCTTCCCTTTTTGTTTGGCAGACGAGGGGAAAGCGTTTTTTTTCCGCTTTCCCTAACCCGCCCCCCCCCCCCGCGGGGCCGCGGCCCCCCCCCCCCCAAAAAAAAAACAAACAACGCCTGATCGCAGGTTAGTGAGTAACCGCTCGGTCCGATTTGCACCTTTTTGATGGAAAATGGGATAGCTGAGGGATAAATTGTCGACATATGTTACTTTTTGCACTCCTGGGCCGAGTTGTTCGTAGGTGGGTTAAGATAACCCAGGGTTAGTGCGAAATTTGAACTCAGATATGACAGCTTAAAAAACAAATTCAGTTTAATTCTCTTTGCCTACGATTTGATGATTGGATACTCTAAAAAGAATATAGAAAATCATCCGAGAGAGTTCTTTTGATGAAAAGAAAACCCTGGGTTAGCGCTAACCGGCATTCGGTTTCCGTTTGTGATGGGTTGCTAGGCAGCGCAGGCTAGCGTATTTTGTTGCAGAAAGGCCAGGCTACCAAGCTTTGGCAAAACAACTCGAACCTGAATGATAATACTCGATTGAAAAATAGCCGATTGATGGCAATAAACTTCTAAATGGATCCTCGAATCCAAGCTATTCTTGCACAGTACAAAGAGGAAGAGCAGAAGGAAGCACTAAAGTACAAACCGAAGACGCCAGAGCCACCGAAAAGCTTTGAACAATGGTTAGAAAGAAGACCGACAGGTTTTAAGAAATGGCCTGCCCCGGTGGAATTTGACAAGGAGTTTAGCATTTCAGTTGCTTCTGTAGGATTAGGAAGTTTGGATGATATCATTGAAGACCTTGGAAATCATGCACGTATCCTTCTATTACAGCTGTAGCTTGTTAACCCGAATCCTGAGCTTAGGTTGATGTTTAGCCTTACTCTACAACAATTAATTAGTTAACTTAATATAAGGTTAGTTGCTGGAAATAAGAAATTTACGGCGTTCAGGGCCATAAGGCGTTGGTAAAGAAGCTTTAAATTATGGAATTACTCTTGTGTATACTTGGGCTTGTTCGCCAATTTCAAATGTTCTATTGTTATGGTAAATACAATACAATACGTCAGAAATAATGGCTGGCTACTTTGGTGTTTGTCCCTCTGGATACATTCACTTTTATTTTAACCTCTATGCAATAGCCACCTCTCTAGAATGGTTATTACCCGAAAGGTGGCCACTGTAGAAAGGTTCAAGTGTATTTAAGGGGGGTAGGGGGAAAGAGCATAGGTACAATTTTAAATCTTACTTGTTATTGAGTTCTGTGATCTAGTGGCGAGAAAAGGCTTATACTAATCAGTGTTGAAGTTTGTTGCAGGTAATTTTTATATTTCCTTTGTTTCAACTTCATTAGCATTTATTACCATACCCAAACACTACAACAGTTTTGTACGTACATATACTATGGCTGGTCTCCACCTAATTCATTGGCCAAGCCTGCATGGTCGAGAAAAAAATAAACTGTTTGGGTGGGCCCACCCCTCTGAAATCAGGTTCTAAGCAAGTTTACGCCCCCTGCACCTGCCTGAGGGATCTGCTTGGTAGGGTAGGTACACTGTGGCTATTGTAGGAATGTGTAGTTAAGTTAAAGGAATTTGTGAGTTGCTGGCAAATTTCTTTGAATATCCATATACCTCTTTGGTGGGTCATTTGAATTTTTGAGGGAGTACGGAGTCTCTTTGGCCAACATTTTTTGAAAGGAAAGTCTGAAGCTAAGCTAAAATTTGCAGACTGAGGGGAAAACTCTAGATTCATTATTAAGTAAAATTTATAATAGTAATGTCATAGGCTACCCTGATTTCAGCAGGTAGTTGCTTTCAAAGTTCTAGTGTGAATATTTGAGTAGTTTTTCTGTTTTCCTTGATAACAAGTTTTTGCTCTAGCCTTGGGAATTGGCTTGATTGATGAAGTGAACGATGACATACAGGAACTTGAAAAAAAGCTTCAAGTTTACTCAAGTCAGGTTTTAACTGACAAAGAAAGACCACTAACTACTGTGCAAACTCTTAGTCCCGCAAATATTAAAGGTGAGTTGTTTGATTTATGCCTTTCAGTGACATTCATATAACCTAATATTCATAGACTTACCACAGGCTGACCTCACGAGTCTCACAGTAAAATATCAGTCTGTAAACTAAGTAAAATGGGTGTAGCAAGCATTTTAGGCCACAAAGCAGCTATAAGCAAATAATAAGGTTGCAAAGACTCCATGCAGTATTTAACAATAATTATTAGTTGCCGAAGGCGACGTGAATATCGGCTAATAGTCACCAAGACGAAGTCAAGGTGACTATTCGCTGATATTCACATTGCCTGAGGTGACTAATTGTTTTAGTATAATTACATTGATGATTATTCAAGAAAATAAAATTATTGATATTTTTCCGACTCCGAAACATCAAAAAATCTGGCTGCCATTTTGAAAACTGCTAGCCTTCAATGTTATAATGTTATAATCACCATGCGGTGATTATAGGGGGATAAAGCGAAGCTCCTAGCCAATCATAGCACTCTATTGTCGATAATCATCGATGTAATTATACTAATAAAAAATAGGATGAAGGACTTTTTTAAAATCTAATTATTGAAGTGCACTTTAGTATGAAGAATTAGAGAACATGTATGAAAGGATCAGTTGTAAATCCATCTACATGTACATACCAGTATCATACATTCATAAACAATGATTCCTTTTTTTTGTTTTCAAAGAAGGAAAAAACTGGTTTTATTCTATAGTGAAGTGGCTGCCTTGTACATGTCGTTTGTTGACTTTGTGACAAAAAAGTATGAAGTCTCCTGCAGTTAAAATATATATTATTTTAGTAAAATCCAACTAGTGGTCTATTATCAATGCAGCGTTCTGATTGGTCGAGCTACTACTAGGCTATATGTTATAGCCTACTAGGTAGCGAAAAGCTGCTGTCTTGTTTGCGGCAAAAAAGGATTTTTCAACTAGCTTAAGTTGTTGTCTCGATATTTTTGACCAACTAGTTGGTTTTACTAAAACAATTATTCCTCTTTCCCTCATGGGCTATTGACTCAGAGCCCATTCGGGCTCGAGGAATAATTGTTAAATATCCATTTTAGTTATAGAAGGTAGGGAGTGTGTTGTTATTGAAACAGCAAGCTGAATTTAGTTTATCATCAATGCAAATTTGTTTTGATGTATCTTTAACAGCTATAAGCACAGAGATCCCAGCAGAAATTATCAACAAGAAAGAGAAATCTGTTCAGAAGGTAAGATGAATAAAGTTGTCATTAATGTGCATGCATAATTATCATTATAGCGTATCATATTCATGGCTGCTGATTTTATGTGACAGTGTAATATAATGTTGCACCATTTATCTCAAATTGTATCCAGGTATATAGTCCACAAGAAATTTATCATTTATAAAGTATTTGTAAAATAATATGCTCATTTCATGTTATTTGGTAATGTCATGTAGAAACAGACCTCCTGAAATGTCTGCAATTGGTGTGAAACTACAGCAAGGACTAGCTGTTAATTCTGAACAAAATAATACTTTGTGAAAATTGCAAAATTTGCTGCATATTCATGGCATGTATCCAAAAGGGTGGGAGATAGGGAGGAAGAGAAAAAGGGAGGGGGATTGGGGAGAGCTGGTAAGGGACACCTGCCATAACAACCCCTTTTGATGTTCACTTTTGTGGCTACTGGTGTCTGCAAATTTCTGTTTGGCTGTGGAGTCGTAACAAGTATTGATGTTTATATAAGAAAGAAACAACAATGGTGCAGGTATGATGAAGGAAACTTGTCTTACTGGCACAAGTTTTGGAGGGTCAAGAAGTTTCACCCATGCTGGGAAGTGCTGCCTGTCTGTGAATGATCATGTTTTGACAGTTCATGTTTATCAGATTAGTTGGGAATTTGGTGGGTGGAATGCAAAAACACCAGCTCTCATACAGTCTCTCTCCCACTTCCCCTCCATGCTTTTCTTCTTCTTCCCCTGCGAGCCTTTTTGGATTTCATTTTGCATTTCCAACTCAGTTGATTCCAATGTGAACATGTTAAATTATTAATGTTAAGCAAAATTAATGTAACTGCACTGTAAGCTCAATTTTGCTCTATTTAGTATGGTCTTGGAGATGAACAAGCCAGCAGAATGAAGAGTGTTCAGGTAAATGTTCTTTAAATTTCCTTGGCCAAGGTCCTTAATACTTAACCACATAGTGATCACAAAACCTACACTTCCATGGGGTACTTCCATAAAATAATTTGGGGTAGGTGTGTGCTGTCCCCAGGTATTAAACCCCGATGCTAATGAAAATTGATATGCTACATTTAGGCTCAAACCCAAAAAATGACACCATATTTCGGGGGGGGGGGGGGGGGGGTTAGAATTTAATAGCCAGACAGAAACCTTCATTAAATCGCTTTCATAATACTCTAACAGATTGCTCAGTTTTAACAGATAGCTGGGCATTTATGCACTTGCAATTTAGCTGATACAATTTAGGATTTAGGTACGCTACACCTGTATCTGAGGAACACACCAGGAACCCAATGCCAAGATGGGCAAAAATGATACCCTGTTGATTTAAGGACCAAAACTACATCCGGTGATACATACCTAGCTAGCCCATAATATTAAACAAAATTATCACCTTGCAATAATACGGACAGCAGCTAAATCCCAGGCAACAATACATTGTAAACTGCTACTATTATGGACTCTTGCTAATGAGGATACTTTTAATAGTACTCAAGGTCCCTATGGTATCTGCTATAAAAGAAGTTGACTGTATGGGAGTACCTGTATGGGAGTACCCATATATGGGATGGGTACCCATATGGGATATGGATATGTATGTATGGGAGTACCCCCCCCCCCCCCCCCCCCCCTCTGGGCTGTACAATTGTACCTAAAAGCAAGGAAGGTTAACAATAACATCATTTATCTTCTTTACAGTATACTTCCTATCCTGGATTCTTTCCAAATGAAGTGACTCCATTACCAGGACAGCTTGAAGCTCCTCAGTTGCTAAACAGAGTTACCAAGGCTCAGCATTTTCCCGTGAGTGCATCGCTGATCTGTTTTAAGTTTAGTGGATGGGGTTGGCCAGGGGTTATGAGCAATGTTTTGTATGTTGTGCATTGTAGAGGGCGATTCACATCAAAGTCTAATTCTGAGTTTCCTGTTGCAGTACACGTACATGCCAATAATGATCCATAAAAATATCAGATATTTTTCTACATGTCCCCGTCAATTGAAACAGCCTGTGTACATGTAGCTGTTGTTTTTGTCTGGTGAGCATGCAAATGAGTGGCCGTGAAGCATCCACCTGGGAACGTAGCATCCATATACGCACATACACCCTTGCGTACATGTACAGACTACAGCTGAAGTATGTGAAAAAAAAAAAATTTTATTTTCTGAAAAAGCAATTTTTATCATTAATTGGGATGACTGATACATTTTTTGCATTATTGGTGTCTTCGTGTTAGTATTATTAATTATTATAAACTTTTATTATTCCATAGTGCTAGTGGTATCACATGGCCTATTTCTTTTGTAAACACCGTACGTTACCTAGACTAGAGATGAGTAAAATAAACAACTAACTACTGCATTTTCCTGCGCATTAATTTGCTGAAATGGTCTGGAGAAAATGCTGGAATTGGCATTTCTGAGAACCTAAATTCAAGAATTCTCTGGGGAGCATTCTCCCAGACCCTCCTACAAGTTTGTAGGTTGAGTTGCCTTTGGCACTACAACTTTTCTTCCCCGTGTGTGTACACCTTCAAAATCTCACGCAATGCCTCTGGCACCATCCATTGCCTCGCAGAATCGTCTGCCACTTGCCCTTACTCCTCTTTGCTCAGCTTTGCCTACATGTATTTTTTTGTTTCAAAATCTCCATGGTGTTCATGCCGGCCTCGAGATTACTCAACTGTTTCTATGTTGTGTTTTTAACTGCTATTTAATATGTGTTTCAAGTTAATACTTTCTGACAAAATGAATTAAGGTTGTTTATATTTTTTCCTGGTGTCTAGTCAACTTTTCGTAAACGGTGGAAGAAACTATTCTTATCAGAAGGATCTGTGATTTTGCTGCAGGTAAATATTTTAATGAAATACGAGCACCTTAACGTATTTTGAACCAGCTTATTGACCCACTAGACAATACGTGCCGGGTAAATAAACGATTGTATTGTATTGTATGGGTTGACCACCATATAATACCATGAAATGTTCGTACATGTATAGGGGCTTCATATTGTGAGTCTGCCAACGGGCGAAGCTCACGGGTGTTGTTTTTCAGTCACTTGTAAAGTGACGATTACACGTACACTTAAGTCAACCTTCTCACATTACATGTACATTGAATATGCCAACCTGCTAATATGCTAATGGACAGGAAACAACGACTAGTATTTAGGGGAGTTACCTATAGAGCGTTTTCACATGACGTCACGGCGGCCATATTGGTGTCCCAAAACAATGAAACGGCGGCCATGTTGGTGTCCCAAACCAATCCTGTGGGAGTTGAGCTCTTTTCTTATGCAAACGCTTTCATTTGTCCCAATAAATTTGCATAGATGCTGGCCACGTGAGTGAAAACACTCTATAAATGGCATAGTGTGAACAAAGGAACCACTCAAATTAGCGTTAGTGGCCCCCATCTTTTTAATTTGTTTATCAATGATCTGGCTATTAGGGACAATGAACTTACTAGCATAGTCAAATATGCCGACGACTCTACTCTTCTAGTCAAAGTATGTAAGAATGAAATAGATCTTTCTCAGGATGTTGTTAACCAGTTTTTCAGTTGGACACAAGATAATGCTATGTCATGTAATTTAAAGAAGTGTAATGAACTGAAACTCTGTAAGAAGATAGTTCATGATATAGACCCTGTGAACAGCATCACGCAAATTTCCTCTTTAAAAGTGTTAGGGGTTACCTTACAAAGTAATCACAGATTTAATGAGCATATCAAAGCTAAGTTGCAAGAAGCCAATAAGTGCCTTTATGTGATAAGGTGTTTACGTAAGGAGGGATACCAACAACCAGATATAGATTACATTTTTAGATCAATAGTTTTAACGAAAATAACTTACGGTCTTCCTATATACGCGTCCTCGACACCTGATTTAACAGCGGTCCAGAATTTTCTACAGCGCTGCTATAAGCGTAAATATATATCTTATCAAATTAATATATATGACGTCTTAGAAAAGGCAGATCGTGCGCTATTCAATAAAATCTCCAGCATGCCCAGCCACCCTTTGTATCCTTCTCTCCCTAAAACTAAAGAAAGTTCTGCGCGCCTCAGGGTTCCGTGCAGCCAGCTGCCTAGGGTTAATACCCAGCGTTTTAAGAATAGCTTTATCAACAGGCTCTATTTTAAATATAAAGTGGCAATTTAATGCAAATATTGTATTTAATGTTCATGACTTTTTACTTAGTTTAATTTTTTAAATTGTTTTTGGCTTTGCGAAATGTAATTCTAGTAGTTTAGCATGTATTTTTGCTGAAACAATAATAAAGACTAAAGAAGACTAAAGAACCTCTTAAATAGTGGCTGTCCAAGCAAAGAGTTCTTTTGGTTTATTAAAACAGGTTGGCAGATTTTACGACTGTTTGTACACCGATAACCTTTCCCTTTGTATACATGTATCAGTACAAAAAAAAAACTATGTACTAGATCTTGATCAGTCGTGACGTTTTTACGTTGTCTACAGCTTACATTAACTTCATGAACGTTTAATGATTATTTGTAGGATACTTTCTGGTGGTTCTTTCTGGAAAGATTTCAGGTCAGTTGACTGAAAGTTACAGCTTTATTTAATAAATGTCTTTAACGCAGCAGCAAGAAAAAAATACCTAAAAGAAGAAGTAAAACTTGCCCTCGTTTATTCACGTCCTCCATAAAATGAGGTTTCACGTGCTTAAAACTGCGATGCATGTGTAGAATTGTTGTTGTTAAAGCTCTTGTTGCGTTGTGTTAGCTCAGAATGTTGTTACTGGTTATAGCCCCCTCGCCACATGCTGTTTCTTTATCTTTTAATTCCAGGTGATCTGTGACGTCACTGCGGGGGCCTGGGGAAAGAAATTTTAATGCCGTATCCCATAAACCAACGCGCGCACCAATTCAATTCAATTCAATTTGTTCCCGTCAGCTTTGGTTTATGGGATACGGCATTAAAATTTCTTTCCCCAGGCCCCCGCAGTGACGTCACAGATCACCTGGTTGTAAAGATGGGAAAGTGGATCCTGTAAGCATTGTTTTCAATACACCTCATTCCGCTGTACCAGCCCCTGGTTAGACTGCGAGCAATCTCTCGTTTTTCTTGTCTTACGCCTTCAGTCAAGTGGGTGGTCATTTGCGTTTCTTGTGCGTTTCGCTCAACAGAATAAGAAAAAAAAAAGAAACTGCTCCTACAGCTGTAGTCTACAATCGGCGACAAAGTTGTTGAGACATTGTACGGTAACTTCAGAGAACATAAGAATTCACACCCTTCCCCTGTGCCCTCCACTGTCCCCTCCACTCAAAGTTGGGGTGTTTGTTGTTTTTTAAAGGTACGTGTAGCTCGAACAGTGGCACAACATTGCATGAAGGGGATGGGGGAGGAAAAGCTATATTTTTCTCTTTTGAAGGCAGGAAAACATCAAAAAGCCGTTGTAGTGTCACAACTCTTTTTGTCGCCATTTTCATTGGAAAACCGGATTTTCTGATTGGAAAATCAAATGGATTACGCCATTCCGACACATCCAAACAAACATGGCGGGTGTGTGAAACCCTCTAACACGACATATTTGACGTTTGAAATTTTGACGTGGAAAAACCTTTCTCTGGAAAAGCGGAGTAGTGGCTGGATTGAGGTATTTTTTAAAAAACGATAATCACATGCTCTCCCTTTTTTTTCACTCGTCTGCACTGGCCGAGAGTTTGTCTTTTTTTTCTTCTGTGACCAGTTTGTTGTGGCATTTGATTATTTTAACTTGCAACCTGTAAACTCTTTTCGTCTCGCGCTTCTCCGAGTTACTTCTGTCCTCAGTTGTAATTTTTCTATTCTGTTTCAGCCTGATTGTAAGAAGGCCCAAAACGGATTGTTTAGCAGAATAGCGGACAGTTTTGTCTCCTTATTTTTCAGCGTTAGTCCAGATTTCAAAGACAGGTTTTTTCAGGTATGATTTTAACTCATGATTTTAACTTTTACAAATTTTTGTATATTGTAAGTACATGTAAATGCTTTCTGACCTAAGGTCGAAATTTTAGAAGGTCCGACAAATTGGCTGTAGTCAACCCTGTTTTAACTGATAAGTCTCTTAGATAAAGTTTCTAATAGCCCATTTCCGAGTTCCCCCGGGCCTCTGTTTCAAAACGAGGGTAGGTGCTCAGCCTTTGATGTGGAAATTATTTTTTATTCTCATGTAAATAAAACTCATTTTCACAAGAAAGGTTGTGCACCTAGCCTCATTTTGAAAGTGAGGGTTTTTGGAACTCAGAAGTGGCCTATTATTGTTTGCCTTATATTGTAGTCTGGGAAAACAACCGACACTTCACGACCCCACCACTGGTTTCCCGGTAAAAACGGCCAACTGAGGAACGAGCGAAAAAATTCCATGCTGAAGACATGACGCTTCCCAGATCTGGATGTTGCTTCTGATTGGTAGTGCTGTGAGTGAAATTTGCCTCAACCAATCAGGAGCACTACCTCAGACATCATTTTTCGGGAAAACCAAGGGTGATGTCATGAGATGTTGATTGTTGGCTTTTAGTTGTTTACCATTTAAATGGCAAACCAGTCGGTCCACGATTTGGGCAACTGGTAAGCAAAATTCTGGACTGGTAAATTTCATCCCGGAATCGCGTTTACCATTAATTGTAAAGATCAGTTACATTTACTAAAAAACGACCGCGAAGACCTGAAACTGGTATCAAAGATGGCTTTGAAGAAGTGGACACGAATTTCCGTTTGGAATAATCCTTCCAGAAAAACAGGACTACCTTTTCAGATGTTTTGTTGCTCCCGGAAATTGTCCACTGGAACGATCCAAAAAGTCGTGTTCCATTTACTTTCCAACCGGATTTTTCGGAAACTTTTGTAGATGGTCAACTGTTTCTCAGGCTACTAATATTTTGTTTTTGGTATTTATTTAGTACTTCGCTGATTGTCTTGCACAAGCTGTTTATGTTGCATACTGTGAAGTGTTTCCACGTTCTTATCAACTGTTTGATGATGACTTCAAGAATTTCCTACTTAATACCATCTCTGAATGGGTAACAGGTAAACACAACCACAGAAAGCAAGTATTTAACCCCTTCATGTAAGTAGAGTTAAGAAAGGTAGGGAAAAAACAAAAGGGAAAGAAACAGTAGGGAGTTGAAGCAACCACGGGGACGACGTCGCTCCATGTAGGGAATCGGAGTCCGGGAATTTTCACCTGTGGAATCCAGATTCTTGGGTCTTGGAATGCAGAATACACGTCAAGGAATCCGGAATTCCACTGACTTTGGAATCCAGAATCCAAGTTCCACTGTCAAAGACTGGAATCCAGTACATGGAGTCCGGAATCTACGGCGTGGAATGCAGAGTCCTACAGTATCTTGCATTCCCTTACATGGAGTGAATGATGGTAGTGAAAGCGTCACTAAAATGAAAAACAGGCTCTCAACAGGGACAACAATGAGAACAGTGACAGCAACAACAGTGAGAACAGCGACAAGAGGAACAAGACCAACAACACCAACAACAGTGACAACAGCAACAACAGTGACAACACTGATAACAGTGACAATAGCGACAACATTCACAACAGTGACAACAACAGCAAAAGCAACAACAGCGACAACAGTGACAACAGTGACTACAGCAACAACAGTGACAACAGTGACAACAGCAACAACAGTGACAACAGTGACAACAGCGACAACAGTGACTACAGCGACAACAGTGACAACAGTGACTACAGGAACAACAGTGACAATAGCAACAACAGTGACAACAGTGACTACAGCAACAACAGTGACAACAGTGACAACAGCAACAACAGTGACAACAGTGACAACAGCGACAATAGCGACAACACTGATAACAGCGACAATAGCCACAACATTCACAACAGTGACAACAACAACAGTGACAACAATGAGAGCAGTGACAGAAGCAACAAACCTTCCTCCTTTTTATTTTGTTATGTAAATCAAGTTATTCTTATACTAACTAGTATTTTTCAAGGACAATTTCCATAACAAAGCGAAGGAGTTGTGTATCAAAACAAGGTCACCGTCAACCTCACAGTCACTCGAAGGCTAGGGCAGTTAGCCCAAAGCTGTAAAATGGTCTATTGTCTATTGTGAAGGTGGACTGTGTGAATTTGATTTGTTGTAGGTACCAGGCCTCCTCCACACTCTTGGGAGAAATGGAACCTCAAGCTTTTAGAACCAAGCAATAGTAGGGAATTACAGGATGACAGAAAACAGTCTCTTAAAGGCAAGCCATTTCGACTGCAGCTTAGTTTTAGCATCAAACAAATTGAACTGCTAGAGCGATTTGCGTATGACCTTGAAATGAAAGCGCGCGAACAAAACAGAAACGACAAACGAACGGAAATAGAGCGATTTGATTGGTTTATCGAACGGACAGACAAACGCGCCTGGCTTTTCATTGGTTAAGCGAACGCTCAGGTGAAAAACCTTCATGCCCGAGAACTTTCTAGAAATCAACCGATACTTCGCTTTGACGTCATACTACAACACGATTGGCCAATCGAACAATGCCTTCTCCATATTAGGGTTTCTTTGGCGGGAAAACGAAGAGGCCATGTTTTGATCTTTTCATCCATTGGCTGATGAAACAAAGAACGAACACTTACCGAAACCTTTTTTCAACGTCATACGAAAATCGCTCTATCTACTCTGCTGAAGACTGAAGCTAAGGCCGGACGCAGTTGAAGGACTTCGGTTGAAATCCTCTTTGTAGACTTCAGTCCTTAGTTCTGTTCTTCGAATCCAGTTCTTTCCATCCCTTATAATTATTCTCGCAAGCTTTTTGGTGGACGCGCGCCAGAATAAGGACTTTTTGACGGCTTGTCCCCTTTTCACGTGCGAAAACAGCCTTGGAAACGAAAATTCTCTCTCTCATATCTCGTTTAATTTTTGTTGTCTCGACCTTAAATTTTGCATGCAAATCCCTATTGCCATCGTCTTTGAAGTGAGAAAAAATGACGGCGATCGGATATAGTCACTTTAGCCTCTAGGAATACCTTAATTTCTTGAGATCATGTGCGTGCTTCCTTCACTCGATAGCTAATCGTTTATAGTTCTCAGAAGTCATTATGACTTTGCGCAAAGATGCATTAGACTAAGCTAAATATCAAGCAAAGTTTGGGGTTCTAAAGAGCATAGTACTCGACCCATCAGCTCTTTAACGGATTAGACACACACTAACAATTTTTTATCAACCAAGAAAGTATGTTTTTTTTGTGTGTTTTATTGTAGCGAACATGTCGTTTGACTTGGATTTGGTCCTGGATGAATACAGTCTCCCAGCTGGTAAAGATAGGCGCGGTACATGCCCAGGACAATACTCACCCTCAAGGATGGGATTAACCGTTATTCCCTCATTTGACAGCACTGAGGTATTTTGGGAAGACAAATACTGAGATACATGTAACAAGAAACGAAGCAAGTATGATCGATGATACTACGTTGTAAAATTGACTTTGCGAGACTTAAACACAGCACACGTAGACGACTGTTTTGTGTCTTTAAAGAGCTCAAGAAATCACTTGTGTGATTGTGATTTTTTGTTTTTTTTTTGGGGGGGGGGGGGGGGTTGGAGGGAGGGGAGTAGGGGAGACACGACTGACACCCAAAGAACTCGCACCGTCCCCTCTTAATCCCCCTTATAATATTATATTCGCTTTCATTCTGTCAGGAACAGTGATGTGGAAGTGCAATGATAAACGTGATTATTGTTTTTTGTTTATTTTCCACTTTTTGCAGTCACATGAAATCGGCCCAGGTCCCGAATTTGAGCGCGTGGGTTTTAATCTTCTGGGTAGAAGCCCGCTGGTGACGCATTTTCTGAAAATGAGGGAGCTGATTGGTAAAGAACAACAACCCGTGCAGCCTGTAGGTCGCACTGAAGTCGCTAAGTTACAGTATCCTTTCAAGCTTGGACACATTTGCTCTGTGGTACCATGTTTGTTCGGCCACGGACGAGACACACCTATATAGTTTAAACTAACCCCTTATGGAGGATACCTTGATACTAGGGAGCTAATACACGTGCAAAAGCAACGACGACGGCGACGGCAACGAGAACGGCAAAATAGAAATAAGTATATATTAGCAAAACAACAACTCTGCACGTTCATCACGCATTTTTTGTGCATTTCTTAGCCGTCGTTGCACGACTACAACGTGGAAAATGTCTCTAATTTCACGTTTTGTCGAGGACGGGAACACAGAACAACTTTCTTTTTCTTTTCTTAAACTTTGATACAGTCTTAAACTCTAGAAAAATTTGCCAACATTTGACGAATTAAACGAGATGGAATAAGTGCCGTCATAAAGTTTGAGACAGCGTGAATTCACCTTTTAAATGGTGTTTTCGTAGCCGTCGCGGTCGTCGTTGCTTAAGCTCGCTATTACCTTATAGAGGGGCGGACATTGGGGGACTGTCAACACTCCAACACCCCCAAAAAAGTTGATGAAACACCGACATCGCAATTTAATTTTTGTCCTGTGATTTATTTAATCCATTAATCTCTATATCTGATTGGAAAAGCAGGATCTCGGAGCCGGTTCGATTTAGTACAGACTCAGACTGACCTCAAGATTCTAAGAACTCTATCCTCTCTTGGTCATGCAGGTATAAAGAATAGATGGTGGCGTGTAACGAACTTACCAGCCACAAATTGTTTTTGTAGAAAGGTAGATCCGGATCCCCGCCCTTTTCCCTGTTCATAAAAAAGCGGCACAGCCTGTTATGCACTCTGTTTTAGGCTCAGTGATCTCGATGTTGCACGGCCATTGACAGCGCCTTTGCAGGGTGAACTGATCATTAAAAACAAAGTATAAGGATAGTTTTTAATTCGTCTCAATGTTCTCATGGCCAGAAATTCCGGACATTTGAGCCCGCATTCTATCTGCGGTCTTACCACTAAAATTAAGAAGGCGGAAAACACGAGTCGCCTTCGACCAAGAAATGTTCTTGATTATTCAGAGCTAAACGCCCTTTCTTCTGTCGTTCTTTACAACACATCCAAAAGAAAGAAGACGTAGCTACAACATGGCTCTTGTAATAGGCGTCCTTGCTTTGCTCCATGCAAACATCACAAACAATCGCATCCGATGTGTACAGTGAAAATTATGTCTTCTGATGATACACATTGTTTACGAACATATTGCAAGCACTGATCATCGCTAACACTTACAGAGTTCTTAAACTTGTCAGTTTGAATTAAATCTAAGTTATTCGACACTTTTAACAAACAAAAACCGATCCTGTCTGGTGGTTGCGTGAAAAATTTTAATATTCCCGCGAAAATGTGACGCGTCCATGGGGATGTTTACTGGCCAAAAGCACTCTCCATTGTCCTTGTATCCCACAATTCTCTACAGCATTAGAAAGCTTGTTTTTCACTGAAAATTTTGATACCAAACATGGCGGAGTTTGCTGCAAAATGCGAGTTTTTTGCCGAAAAATATGGCATGTGGTTCTCGGATCAACGCAAACAAGACGCTTGCGTGACATTTGATACCTTCTCTTTTGGTACAACTGATTTGTGCTACTCTGAACTGTTTTTGAAGGCAATTAGCAGGGCGATGAAATCAGCCTCGAAGGTGAAAATTGGTCAAATAGTACATCATATGGTGCTTTTCCTCAAGCGATCGCGGCACTTGGGATATCTTGATTATGTTGCCTGCTACAGCGGATCAAAATCTGTTTGGAATGCAAATATTGGGTTTCAAGCCTCTGTAATATAGAGCGTTGTATGAGCCAAGCTTCGAAAATAAACATCGATGAAAAGCAGAGCCAGTAACATTTGCTGATGAAAAGCAACTAATCAGAATAGCCGAGGAAACTTTTAAGAACACGACCGCATCGCGGCACTTGTTCCCGGTAAGCCAGAACTTGCTCTATTCTATTTTGTTTTATTTCTGCCATACATTTCCTTTGAGTGTTTGGCGGCCATATTGCCAAGTAACCCCGCGCGTGCGCCGTTGCGTTGTCCGGAATTTCTGGCCATGCTTAATGTTTTTCGTTTTAGTAACTGTTATGGTCAAATAATAAACCACGACACCAACAAATGGTTCGTAAGTTGTTTCGTTTCGCAGAGTACCGTAGGTTTAAAATCACACATCGTACGGTTTGAGATCATCTGCCCCCTCTCCTCCCCCCCCCCCCCCCACCAGATACCTCCCAATACGAACACCGGTGTGTCCGTCAAGACAATCGCGGAAAAGTTCCCGTTTTGCTCCCGAAGGAAAAACTAGAGCACTAGAGAACTTTTAGATGTCTTCCTCTAAACTCAAACCTTAACCTGTTCTTAGACCTGCCGCACCAACATACAGACAAGTTGTAAAAGACTGTAAAAAGACAACTAAGACGCTGAGCAACCATTATCAAAGGTAAAGAACTACAAGTCGTATAAGGATATGACGATAGGGACGTTTAGATAAGACTAAACAAGTTCGAGGTTTTAGACCAAGTGTTTATTAGCCATTCTAGGAGACTCACACGCTGCTAGTCGGATAATGGCGTTTTGTTAAATACAACATCTTTCGTTCACGAAACTCCCTTCGTTTGACTAACGAGCTGCCCCTGGGCCACTGAGGATGAGTCTATTTTTGTGGCTTAGCAATCTCTTTCCACGCCATTCCTATCCCTAAAGTCCCCTTTAAACTGTATTCTTTGATCAGAAACCGGAAAGAGTAAGAAGTCTGGGAGACACAACATAGTTGTATTAAATTGTTTTGAGTTTGCTATAAACAATCCAGGTGATCTGTGACGTCACTGCGGGGGCCTGGGGAAAGAAATTTTAATGCCGTATCCCATAAACCAAAGCTGACGGGAACAGATTAAATTGAATTGAATTGGTGCACGCGTTGGTTTATGGGATACGGCATTAAAATTTCTTTCCCCAGGCCCCCGCAATGACGTCACAGATCACCTGGATGTCACTAAGCAAAAAGGTTGGATTTGCGTCACTTTCGTCATCAAAAGCTGAAAAGCACAAAACATTTATCGTTTAGCCATAAATTTCAAAGCTAGGATTGAGTGGCGTGACCCAGCGAGAAAACGTGGATTTTTGTTTAAGAAAAAAATGCTTGCGATCAAAAGCAATGTTCCTTGATCCAGTTTCGTTTTTCCCTTGCTGTTTGTCATCCGTTCCCTCTAGTCGGCCAAAAGAATTGCAGACTTCTAGAGGAATGAGTAAATTTTTAATGATAACTAAATTAACGGTAAACAAATCGCTGAAGCTAAATATCTTATAATTGCAGAGTCTTAGACACATCTGAACAAGAGAGCTTGAAGATCCAGAAACAAAAGCGAGCCGCCCTAGCAAAGCTTGAAAGGTAGGCTATTTTTTTTCGAGCTGCAACTGTTTTTTACCAAATGACTTAGAGCGATTTTCGTATGACCTTGAAAAAAGGTTTCGGTAAGTGTTCGTTCTTTGTTTCATCAGCCAATGGGTGAAAAGATCAAAACATGGCCTCTTTGTTTTCCCGCCAAAGAAACCCTACTATGGAGAAGGCATTGTTCGATTGGCCAATCGTGTTGTAGTATGGCGTCAAAGCGAAGTATCGGTTGATTTCTAGAAAGTTCTTGGGCATGAAGGTTTTTTCACCTGAGCGTTCGCTTAACCAATGAAAAGCCAGACGCGTTTGTCTGTCCGTTCGATAAACCAATCAAATCGCTCTATTTCCGTTCGTTTGTCGTTTTTGTTTTGTTCGCGCGCTTTCATTTCAAGGTCATACGAAACTCGCTCTATTGCTTGAGAACTTCCTCTAACTGGTTTCTGACTTTTTGAAAGGTCGGATCGCTGGTGGGTTTTGAAATTAGCTCTAACAGAGACCGTTAGATTCCAGGACGAGGACGACTACAAGTACGAGATTTGACTTAAAGTTTTTTCGCGTCTTCTCAAGATATAAGGGACCTTAAGATCCAACGACGCGGACGGCGACGAGAACGTCAAAAAAAAAAAACAATAGGTTTTATAAGCAAAACAACAGCTTTGCACGTGCATCACACTTTTTTTGTACATTTCTTTCCCGTTTTTGCACGACTACGACGTAAAAATGCCTAATTTCGTGTTTTATGGAGGACGTAAACAAGCAACGACGAAATTTTATTTCTCTTTCTGAGCTTGGATATGGTCCCTTAAATTCAGCTTCAGGAGAGTTCGCCTTCATTTGACAAAGTAATTGGGTACGAATAATCCCTATAAAGACTGAAAGAACGCAAATACAGTTTTTTAAGCGACGTTCTCGTGGCCGTCTGGTCGTTGGATCTTAAAGTCCCTATAGACTCCCTGGAAAGCTTCATTTTGCCATTTTTCACTAGAAAAGTTAGCATTGTTATCTTAAGTGAAGGAGGTTACGCGCTCTCCCGATCGCAAAATGATAAAACTTTTAACATTTGATATCTTGTTTTCACCCCCAAACGACATTCTCGCTAAAGCTCTAGTAGAATGGCGACGGCTACCAAGTTTTCCCGCCAAAATGCTGGTTCACGCGCGTTCACTACTTTGTACTCGTCTTATTGTTATTGTTTATTGTCAGTTTTTGCCATACACAAAATAGAAAAATTAAAAAAAAAGATAAGGCAAGGAAGCCCAAGAAAGCCAATAAGGCGTATGAATAGGACCACCTTTTAAGATTATACTACCTTATAAATTAATAATTACAATGCTGACATCGCCAATTTAACTCTAAGTAAGTATAATAGAAAATAATCATTAATCATTAAAATAGGATAAAAATAGAAAAGGCTGAACGTGTAAGTGCAAAAGAAAAAAAAAAAGGTGAGAAAAAGTAATGCAAGAATAAGCAAGAAAAAAAAAGCGAAAGAAGCGAAAAACTACACACAAGCATTATAGGAGAACTAAAGTGTGCTTAAGCCAAGAAAAAAATGACTTAAGTTTAGAAGTGAACAAAGCAGAATCTAAAGGCCTCTAATAGCTATTTTTCTTGTTGTTTGAGTTGAAACAATGCTTCCCAGATGCTTCCTTGACGATCTTTTGATTCTTCACTTAAGATTTCGGATAGTTTTGGTCAATACTAAACTCAAACGAAATAAACTGTTGAACTTGAAGTTCTTTTGAATGTTTTTCTCTTTGTTACTATGCGTGCATCGCTACAAAGTGTGGTGGAAATAGGTATACCCTGTGCAAAAAATTTCTTTGCAATCGGTTTAGTCGAAAATTTCTGGAAATCTTCATGTTGTGCAACATATTTTTCTTTTCAATCAAGCTTACACGGGAAACAAAATCTAACCAAACCAACCGTATAACGAACATGCAGGAAAATAATTCAGCCAGATAAATGAAAAGAAACAACAAGAACAAACAGTCAGAGAAGCCACAAGCAAAATAGTCTGCGTAGCAGGGGCTTGAAAGGAGCCGGTATCCGCCCAAGAAAAAACGGGTTGCGTGAGGGGAGCCCATTTCGACGTGTGACGCAAGCTACTGAACTCACCACGATAACAGCATCAACAACGGAATTTTCTGCGGATATGTCGGATTTTTATTACTTTGTGACTTGTGCTTGAAACAATTATTGTAAAATTAATACAGAGCTTGAATCTCTTTTCTACTAGGTTAAAGAATGACTTAGTGCTGAAAAATCAAGACATAAAAATGATCAACGAGAGACTTCTTGACTTGATGGTGAGTATCTGTTAATGGTCAATTGACAGGGGCACCCACTGACATCAGTTTTTAGAAAATATCTGTTCGGAAGATGATTTGAGATCTAGAATTTTCGGAACATTTGTTGTAAAATTTCTTGTTTGCCTGCCTCTCTTAAGATTTTCGAACATCTAAAAAATGGTATAATTGGCCCTTTTTAACAGATTTTTACCTTAAAAAGGTCACCTAGAATTTTCGGGAGCCTTTTTTTCTGGCTGAAATTTTCGAAAAGGTAAGTTTTGATCCTTATAATTTTCGGATCACTAGACTTTCAGCTAGGATATCCGAACAGACGAAAAATTTTCAGGGGATAAAAATATGCCTATATCTACCGTTTAAATACTAAAATACGTTTAACGATGCTATGTTTAAGTGGTTTGAACTATATTCTCGTTGGGTACCCCTGAATTGAGCCGATATGCTAGAATATTTTGCTTCATTTATCATCAGCACAGAACAAAGCTCATTTAGGCTATCCCTTTCAGCCCTTTTGCTATGACTCTCTTTCTTTGATGCATTAATCGGTCAGCCAACTCATTCAGTTAGTCGATCGATCGGTCGGTCGGTCGGTCGGTCGGTCGTCCAGTTAGTCAATCAAATGGTCAAACCGTCAGCTAGCCTGAGTTGCTCTGTCGGTCGGTTGGTCGATCGGTCAGTCAGCCAGTCAGTGCGAAAAAATCGTGGTTCTCGCCAGTAAATTTCGATTTCTTGAATTTATTTTTTTTCAAATTGTGCGAACCTGAGAAAACTGCCGACATTTCGCGATGCCACAACTGGTTTCCCTGCGAAATGACGTCTGAGAAACGACCGCAGAAATTCCATACTGATGACGAGTCACTAACCCGGATGTGGGTTGTGTTTCTGATTGGCTGAAGCAAAATATTCTCCCACCCGGCACGACCAATCAAAAGCACTACTCAGATCTGGGAAGTGACGCGTCATCAGTATCGGATTTCGTCATTCGTTTCTCAGACGTCATTTAGTGGGGAAACCATTGGTTGCATCGGGAAATGTGTCGGCTGTTTTCTTAGGCTAAAAACGTGCACATGTACAGGTAGCGGTTTTGCTGCAATCGAAATAAACTCGGCATGCAAGAAAGCCGTTATAACGCCTTCTTGTCTACACCAGCAATAGCCAGCTTTTTCAATGCCAGTCTGTCCTATCTACGGTGGTTTCACCCCCCCCCCCCCCCCCCAGAAAGCCGATAACGGATCAATGTAAGTTTCTGGTAAACTGCCCACCTACCCCTCCCCTAAGCCAACATTATCACTTACTTCTCACTTAGGGCAAAATGTTGCCTTAGGGGAGGGGTAGGTGGGCAGTTTGCCAGAAACCTAAAATAACTACCTTTATTGTTGAATCTTTAGGCCCAGCCAGATCATGCAGCAGCAGGGTTCCCCAAAAGTGCTTTAGAGCAATCCTCGGATGACGAAACGTGACGAATGATTTTGTTGCATAGCTTGTAAAAGGTTGTCCAAGTTTACATTTTTTATTCACATTTTAATTTATTTTTAGAATAAAATTTCTTCATGCATAATCGTAATATTTGCGCATGTGTTGTTTGTGGTTAAAGACTTCTTCAGAAAGTTTTCCTTTGTAGAATAGAGTGGATTTAAACGGACTTATTTTGCTAGTCTGTAAGATACTTTTGTGATGTTTTATATGGATATGGTTTCCATACCTTGGCGACGAAATATTTGCTAAAACGAAAACAAAAGCAAACAACAACAAAAAACAATGGAATTGAAGTGAAAAATGATGAAAAAAGATAATTTAACGAATGATCAAGCTGAACTTATAAATCAGCATTCCCATTTGTTAAATGGAAATAATGATAATTGAAATTGGTGACAACAATTCCTCCATTCTCCCGTCCACCTATCGATTAATCTATCTATTGGTGGTACAAAAAAAGTATTGTGTAAGAATGTAAGAATGTAACCTTTGTACATACACTTAGATCAAACTTCCAGTTACATTAATTTTATTTATTTATTATAAGATACTTTATTGTAAAACCTGTGATTCATTTATTAAGTTCGCCAAAATTAATAGTAGCATCCGATGATCGCTTAATTTTCAGTCTAATTTGTCAATCATGCCGTCGTTAACTGAAGTATAAAATATGGGAAAAAATGTAAAATAAAAACTGAAGGAAGAAAATCGAAAAAATGTTGCTTGCTTTTTACGCTTTGATTTAAAAGCCGCCGTTATGAGTGCTGGCCCCTCGTTTGTGCAATTCATGTACATATAGTCTTTCGGTCTTTATTTATTCAGAAGTTGATGCTTTTATTTCACTAAAAAGTTGCTCATACAAAATGGAAGTAGTTTACATTCTACAACTGCATGAAATTCGTTTTCGCTTTAAAGTGCACGTCTGGTGTTCATCGCCCTGGTCCTGTGGATTGTCTGTTTTTCCCTCTGTTTCGCGTTTACAGTTTTGTTTTCTTTCTTGGAAAGCTGCAAATTAGTTAATACATCCCACGATAAATACAGAGGTGGAACAGGACTCTTGCCTAACACGTGTATCGATGAGTGCCTTTTATTCCCTTGGTTTACTTAGAAGACACCACTGAAGCAATGCTATAAAAAGTAGTGGAGGGGGTCATGTAGTTACAGCTAATTTCTTTTTTCCCCTCCACCCCCCTCCTTTTTTTAAACAAATTGGCAAATAAAAGATGTTCAGGTTTAGGGATCGTTTATGCGACAATACTTTTGTTTTATTCGTTGCGGGTCCATCTCAGATCTACGCGTTATTGTTACCAATAGACTTGCGCACTTGAGGGTATTTAGTTATGGCTTTAAATCAAGAATTATTGCCTCAAAAAGTCAGAAAAATGACGTTAAAACAAAGTTTATTATTGATGTGATTTATTTCCTGTAACAGTACAATACCAATTGACTTACCTTATTTTAGAAATCTTGAGTAATGTTTCCTGTAACATTGATGAGCGTCTCTTCCTGTGGTGACCAATTCCGAACCGAGCATGGAGATAGTGCGTGCGGTAAGGGTCTCCCGGCCCTGATAATCAGAATTAACCCACGACGGTCATGATTGACGCTAAGTATCGTAAACTGCCGCTTATAAGCCCCACCCCCACCCCCACCCCAACTTATAAGCCCCCCTCAATATATTGGTCCATCTACCTGTAAACAAAAAAATACATCCGATTATAAGCCCCTACCCCCACTTGTAAGTTCTCCCCTCCAAGATATAGGTCCATCTACCTGTAAACAAAAAAGGCATCCGATCATAAGCCCTCACCCTACTTATAAACTTATAAGCCCCCCCTCCCCCAAGATATATAGGTCCATCTACCTGTAAACCCCAAAAAACAACATCCGATTATAAGCCACCCCCCCCGGATATACACTGTTAAGTATTTGCCTGCCAATTGCATAGATTTTTATGCAAATAATAATATAAGTGCAAGTTCCAGTTGCCATAATTCATACCTCCTTGCACGGCCGGAAAGTCAGGATGATCGTGCATATAGACTCCTTTACTGTGATCAACCTCTGGAACGCGCCCTGCATTGTATTAAAAGCATCTAATTAGTTTCCTGCACAAAAAGAGTTTTTGCATTAGCAGGCGTGATGAAGCTTTGAACCTCGATCTTGAAGCGTAATCGGAATCCCTTGTCAAAGTCCCCTTCTCTCGCTTCTTTAGGTCTGAAGCGTGAGAACTAGTGTGCACCAGGCTCCTGATACGGCACACATCCAGTATCAATATGTTGCAAGCATCAATGTCATTTCTTTATGTTGACAACTGTTCTTGTGGCAGTTATGTGCTCATGGCTGGACAAAGCTTTCTGGCTAAAGGGGTGGGCGGATGTGAAGCAGGTAGTTGGTAGAGTAGAGCTTACATTCTATAGCTCAGAAGAAGGTCAGGCATCTCATGAGGTTTAGACAATGCAGTATTCGTCCTCGCTTGTTAAGAAGAAGAAAAGCTTATTTGGTAGGAAATTAAGAAGAAGGGAAGCCAATTTAGTCGGAAAAGAAGTTAATATGAAGGAGACTCTGGCGCTAAGACACTGTGTCGATGGTAACAGATTCATATAAGGAAAACACGCAAAGCAGGTTGTGTTTAGAATAACAACTGGTATAATTATCTCCTACCTGCATTGACTTCCCCGTATAAAAGAAGAATTCCCAGCGCTACCGCAACTGAGAGACATCTAAACAACATCTAAAGTTAATAAAGAAAAGGACTTTTCTCTTATTTGAAATAAAGTAATCACTGCAGCAAAGTCTTGTGTAACAACGTCCATAATTCCGTTCGTCATTATAATGAAATGCCGGATACCTTTTAGTGGATAATGAGGAGATCGTTCTCCTTGAAGTCGGTCGTGAGCAGTGTCGTCTTACAGCGATAAGCTATCCAGCAAAAATTTAGGAGCGAAGAACGAAGGATTGTTTAGTAATTAAGTGTAGGAAAGCCTTTTGAACGGCATAGTGCTGGTTTGAAGATAGAATGAATAGTACCGAAGTTTCACCTATTTTATATGGTGTAAAATTTAGAATTTAGCACTCCCTACTATTCGCCACTCTTGAAGATTTTCCTTGTTATTTCACCAAAATTGTGTCCGTCTTGTAAACATATATAATATATACACCTTATTCGATGGTTTAGCATATATACGAGCGGACATTTTGCTCATTGCTCGTATTTTTCCTCGCCCCTGCGGGGCTCGGAAAAATACTACGCAACTCGCAAAATATCCGTACGTATTATATGCTGTACCATCGAATAAGGTGTATGTATTCTTATCTTATTGGCCGTTTTTATACTAAGGACGCATTATCCGTCTGGACGAACTTGGGCAAATATTTTGTAGTTCGTCTGGGTTATGCGTCTCTAGTATAAAGACGGGCACGAGACGCATTATGCGTCCAGACGAACTACCTTTCGTAGTGCGTCGTTCAAGACGTATTTCGAAGGAAAGTTCGTCCAGACGCATAATGCGTCTCGTGCCCGTCTTTATACTTGAGACGCATAACCAGACGAACTACAAATGTTTGCCAAGTTTGTCCAGTCGGATAATGCGTCCTTAGTATAAAAACGACCATTCTTATATATGCCGCGGGATGTTTCGTGAATGGCTTAAATTTGAATTAATAGGACGAGTATAGACCTTACTTACTGCGTTAACTATCTCTCCTTGACGGTACCAAAAATATGATCATGGGTAGAAAGTTAAAAAGCGCACTTGACTTGCAGTCTAAGTTTTGTGTCTCGTACAGGCTTGGTGTAAGACAGAGACAAAAAACAAGAGGCTTTTAACTAAAAAAACAATAATAGATATAATGGTAACCTTTTGATATCTCAGGTGGGCACAATTCAATAATTAATGTTTCTTTCCAGCGACTTGATGAGATAAAACGAAATTCTTGAAATGCTTGCTTATAAAGAAAAAATCTTTTCTCCGTCTTCACCCGTATGTAGAACCAATTTTTCCTTTAACTGTAGCAATGCTACAGTTGAAGGAAAAATTGGCTCTACATTCGGGTGAAGTGGGGGAAAAAGATTTATTTTTTCGTTATAACACGTTCTTTCCAATCGGAATTGTATTCATCCTAGGAAGATTGCTTAACCTGTTTCCACCTGCGTAAACGCATGCGCAGTAAACGAATCTCAGGGCTAAAGGGCGCGAAAATATCATGTAAGTGCCTCTCGAGTTACTCCGGTCCACCATGTAAGACAGCTTGTTCCATTTACTGTATGTCTTGCTAGAAAATCTTTTTAGGATTGAAAGATGGAACCTCGTACGTCTAAACCTGTTCCTGACTGTTCATTTTATAACTTGAAGAGCCGGGGCAAAATAACCAATCAAACCGGGTGAGTTTCCTGCATAAACTGGAGAAAGCGAGGGGATAACATGATATAATTTGATATGGTACTTAATAGCGAGTCTAATGCACGACAGTCTGAAAAGTCAGCGGTAGAGTTGTTTGTTATAAATGGACGTGATGCCCAAAAGTTGTGCAAGATAAAACTATAAACTAGTGTTTCTGCAATAAAACAAGCCATATTTTTCACTAGCATATTTAGTGATCAAACTGCAGACGAAAGTGTGAGATAAGATACGCAAATGTGTTGCGGCGCCAGAAAATTCCCAACGAAAAGCAGCTGGATGTTACTAAAACGGGAAACGGGAAGCGAGGAGTGAGCACGGGGAACTATCGAGAAAAGGAAAAATGGGAACAAAGCGTAATTTGAACCCTGGCCCTATCAGTAACTTCATTTCCAGCTATCTACTTTGTTCCCATCTTTCGTTTTTTCCCGTACCCTGTGCTCGTTCCCCTGCTCCTCGTTCCTCGCTCCTCGCTCCTCGTTCCTCGCTACCCATTCCTCGTTTTAGTAACACCCCGCAAACGCAAAGCAGCTTGTCGTTGTTGTTAATATGTGTCAATGCTATGAAGTCTGTCATGAGACACAGTCAGGTTTAATGGAAATACTAAAAAAGACTAATTGTCTATTGTCCATACATGATCTATCAGAGGATGTGGCTTTGTCTTTTTGTGACGTCACGTTCTTTTAAGACAACAACAATTTAGTCGACTACTCTGTATCTCATTTCAAGCAAGCTCTGACTTCGATTACAAAGTTCATATGTTCATGAGAGATATGCCGTAGGCCGTCCCAAGCAGGTAGAATAAATTATATTCTTGAGTGGAAAAGATACCTCATTCACTGAAGTCACAGTGGAAATTCTGTCACCTAATGCTGTTCTTCAATTTCTGTACTTGATGCATAACAACGTACATTTCTTCAACTCCGGCTGCAGATCCAAGGGAATGGACGAGTTCGTTTAGTTAGTGGACACAGGATTGAATGCATTTCAAGAATCCGTTCGTAGAATTGTCGTTTTCATGCGGACTGTCATGAACTCTACCTCTCTCGATCCTAGTGAGGAAGGCGAGTTTGACTTGCAACTCTTCGCGGCCTACTTGACTTTAATTATGATATTTGTGGCAGTTATTGTGAGGTCCGTCTTGTGTACTTAAAGCAAGGTGGAACGGTCCTGGTGAATTTTTAAACTTCATGATCTAACTACAAACATGGTCGTAAAAGTGCAGGAGATGTAAGATATTACAGCTATAATTATACATCCAAGGTTCAAGTTATATTGGTTCAAGATGCATGCAATACTCAAGCATGCATAATTCATTTAGAAATATCACCACTGGCAGTGAAACTCCAAAGAAAATATTTGTGGTAAGGGGTGATTAAAAAATTCTTCTGCCCTTTTATAATTCCAATACATAACGACTTATAACGTGGAAGTTAAAGATCATGCTTAGATGAGTTCATGGATGTTTTTACTAACTAAATGATCTTTCTGAGGCAAATGTGAAATATAATGAAATCTTTTGTGTATTGTTGTTGGTCGGAATGAGAGAAGAACAATTCTATGGGACTAGGAATGTTAATTAATAATTTACAGTAAATATCGAACCCTAGGTATCGCCAAGCGCGCTTAAAGTTAAAATTTATTAAGAATTTTGTCATGAGTTGTTAAATCTAGTAAAAGATGAGAGGAATTTGAATTCTTCGTATCGCGATTGAACACTAAAAGTAGTTATTAACTCTGCAGTCATACGCGACGATAAGTGCATGTCTTTGTCAATTGCTCCCTTTTTGAAGAATTAAACGCTGGACAACTTAAACCTTCTACGATTTATTGTTTCAGGCTCTTTGTATAATCTCTTTCATTGAGTATTTTTTTATCCAAGCAGTAGAGTCGGTTAAAATGAAAAAGTTAAAGCTAAGCGCAAACTGGCCATACTTAGTTGTGAAGTATTTCTTTCCAGTTTCCCGTGATGCTTTTCATGTAGAGTCTGACGAATAGATTATGAATTACACTGAGTTGTATGAAAGACGCTTTGTAGCTGTTTGTATTTCTGTAAAGTGTTCATAAATGCCTTATAACATGAAATTTTTGCGACACGTTCATTTCGCGAATTTAGCGATACAAAATAATCGCGAAATTTAAGCGACTCACATTATGTCCATAATCAAGAAAGAACGAGTCTATTACCACCAAAACGTTTACAAATCACATTTGTTTACTTTTCTGATGAATTTTCCGTGTAAATGGACGTTGTGGTCAATTGAACCAAGAACAATAATTACGTTCAAGCATGAACTGCTTGTGAACATTGTGAGAACTGTTTGGTTTTTCTTAATCAGCTGACGTTATTGTTCCTTTGATAAAGTCTTTTTATTTCTTTAATTCAAAGACATTTTAAATAACATTGCCTATGAAATGGAAATTGTTGTACTCAAAAACGCGAATTCAAAGTAATTCAAAATATAAAATTTTCGCAAAATCGCGAAATAAACATGTCGCGAAAATCTCATGCAATAAGGTACAATGTAATGAAATGGAGTTGTGATTCAAAGCTAGAATAGATTCACAGAGACTTTGAAAATGCGGTTTCACAGGGATGTACTATAGCACTATTTCGTCTGCCTAGAGCTTATCGGAGAACCAATCGGCGCTGTTGAAGACAAATTGTTGATAATCCAAACACGACATGCAAGCCCGGTAGAGTGTGATACGTGACCAAAGAGTTTTGCTCCAGACAAAAATGTAGGAGTTAAGGTGGCTCGACTGGATTTTTTTGGGGGTTTACCTCCCAAATTTGAGCATTAACTACGTCGCCATGAGTAAAGATAGGGGGAAAAGGTTACCACAACTGTATGATATAAAGATGAAAATTTCTTATGATTTGTGTTTTATCGCAATCGGAGTCGCCATGGCAACGTAACCACGCCATTACGTTTTTTGTTTATCTTTGTGTTTCTCTGTACCAGGAGTTTTTTTGGGAAATCGCTTAAGGGAGTATGTACCTGCCATAATTGCCTCAATTATGGCAAAGTTTGAACAAATTCTGTGAGAGCGTTTTCGAAATATTTGAAACGAAGTTTTAAGCATCATAAAAACGGCGAAATAGCATGCTATCCACACAATTAGCCAATTTTTTAAGAAAATGATAAGCTTTGGAAACGCGGTTTCATCTCATAGTGGTTTGATTCCATTGAAAATCTCCTACAAAAAAAAAGAGGGGAATTGCTCTGGGCGATCGCGAGTAAGAAGAATTTTATTAACTTGCATTCAGCTGCTTTTGTTACAGTTTTTGCACCTAATTTGGTCCACGCCTACAAATTTCGCATTTTTCAAAAAACCGCTCGACAAATGTTTTTATAAATTTGATAAGCCCGAGATCAATCGTCAATAAATGTACCCTGCAAGTTTCAAGAACATTGAAAACAAGGAAGGCTTTCAAATAGGATCTCAAATGTGACCAATTTTTCCCCCAGATTTTGTGTTTACAAGCGAGTGTCCTCATTATTCACTGGCATTGTTTTTAAGTTTCATATGCACGTGCACATTTAGCAAAAAGTAGTAAATTTGCATCAAAAAAACTCTCGATTACTTTCGGAAGAAATATCCGGAATATACTAATAATAATTGGTTTGTGTCACAGATAGCAGTGAGGTCCGAAACGGTGAACGTCACGGCTCATCTTGTAAGGATGCATCACTTAATTATCTTACTCGGGTTATAACATCACAGAAAATCTTACAAAGAGTTGCAGTGATGTTATAATATATCACTAATTTCTTTACCCGGTTATTAGCATATTCCGGAGATTTAATGAGGGTCCTTTTTGATGCAAATTCTATCTTTTTGCTAAATTTGCACGTGGAAATGGAACTTGAAAACAATGCCAGTGAATAATGTGGGCGCTCACTTGTAAACACAAAATCTGGGGGAAAAATTGGTTATATTTGAGGCCCTATTTAAAAGCGTTCCCTGTTTTCAATGTTCTTGAAACTTGCAGGGTACATTTATTGACGATTGATCTCGGGATTTTCAAATTTATAAAAAAATTTATCGAGCGGTTTTGTGAAAAATGCGAAATTTGTAGGCGTGGACCAAATTAGGTGCAAAAACTGTAACAAAAGCAGCTGAATGCAGGTTAATAAAATTCTTCTTACTCACGATCGCCCAGAGCAATTCCCCTCTTTTTTTGTAGGAGGTTTTCAATGGAATCAAACCACTATGAGGTGAAGCCGCGTTTTCAAAGCTTATCATTTTCTTAAAAAAATAGCTAATTGTGTGGATAGCACGCTATTTCACTGTTTTTATGATGCTCAAAACTTTGTTTCAAAATATTTTGAAAACGCTCTCATAGAATTTGTTCAAACTTTGCCATAATTGAGGCAATTATGCCAGGTACAAACTCCCTTAAGCGATTTTTTTAAAAAAACTCCTGGTACAGAGAAACACAAAGATAAACAAAAAACGTAATGGCGTCGTTACGTTGCCATGGCGACTCCGATTGCAATAAAACCCAGATCATAAGAAATTTTGATCTTTATATAACACAGTTGTGGTAATCTTTTTTCCATATCTTATACTCATGGCGACGTAATTAATGCTCAAACGTGGGAGGTATTCTCCCTAAAAAATCCAGTCGAGCCACCTTAAGGGTTGGCTTTCTGTATACTGTATTTCTCTCTGTAAACGCTGGATTAGACGCCATTTGCTTATAAAGGTTTTTTTGGTGATGCAGTGGTGGGATGATACTTTGTAACTGAACAAAAGGCAGAATTTTTTTCGCACATTAAAGCCGTCTTCCGTTTAGCAAATTTAACCTCCGAAGTGATTTTTTTCAATGAGGTTGTGAGGGTAGCCTCTAGTTCGAAGGCGTGTGAGTTAAATGATGAGTTTTTTTTTCTATACGTGTCAGGTCTTCACCTTTCATTTTCTGATCTTTTCTGGAGTCTCGCGCGAAATTTCTCAAGGTCCAAAGTGTACTTCCCAGATCTGGAAGTGTGCTGTGATTGGTCTACCTTTTTTCCCTCTCGCTTCAGCAGACGTTTGTCGGGGAGGATTGCGTCACGAGCCGGAAGAACATCGGCGGGGGAGTGCTAACGTAGCGACATGTGGGAAGTTGTGGATTTCCATTTGCTGACGTATTATGACCGGCTGCCTACTGTCGGTCTCCGACTGGCTCAGCCTCGCTGCAGATATAAAACAGACTGAGATGGACTAACAAAGTTACGCTCTTAAGGCACAGTGGTAAGTTTCCATGCTAAATTTTTAACAAAGAAGTCGGCGTGGTGTGATCTCCCTTAAGACTTTGCTTGGGTCTCCAGTTAAACACGTTGTGATTTTAGTGGGCTGGAACAGAATGGCTCCTTGATTTGTTCCCTCTTATTTACCTGACGTATGGAGCTAAAATGGGTAATGGTAAGAAACACGAGTGCTGTTATAACAACGCCTAAGGTTATCCATCCACCAATCTGAAACCAAGTTAAACCAAAAAGACATAATTAGTCTTTGAAGCCTACCAGTGGATGTGCGCACGAGAGGGTGACTGTTGTAAGCCTTTAATAGTCACTGCCTAGCTTTCGTTTGCCTAGATTAACACGTGACTACAATGTAAAGGACCAGCGGAATTGTTTTTGTGTTGGTGAGAGTTTTGGCGGCTAAGCGGCCATTCTCGCGGCTTTGTGGCGTGAAAATTCGAAGTATCTCCTCCCCATTGTTCGTCCGGCTTCGCAGCTCCTCTGCCAAAACGTTGCCGGGCGCTAACGATCCCGCCGGCTGCGCAGGCTACAAGTTGCAATAAAGTTTTTCAAATCATCAAGGAGAAAATTTTGTAAGGGGGGGGGGGGGGGGTGATTGGCGCGGATTATGTCAGTACAAATACCATGCTGAATTCCAGCAAAAGCAAACGCAAGGAGTTTCAGCATAAGTGCTAGTGCAAACTCAAAGATCTTAACCACAGCAAGAAATACTGAGAGTAAGCTTGACCGGCACTCCATTGTCATTAGAACGTACATGTATAGCACTAATTAGCCTACTTAAAATTCCTTTACCATTATAGCAATAGGACAATTGCACGATGACGTCATTTTACTACAACTACCAGAATCCTCGAGTTTGTTGTTTTCTTGTGCAAATTAAGGCTATTGTTCTTTAATCCTCAGCGGGATTGACAAATTTAAATAACAAAGCAAACCCGAAATGAATTCTGGTAGTTGTAGTCAAATATCGTCATCGTGCAATTGTCCTATAAAGAACTTTTGTTTGCATCAGATGGAAAATAAATATCGAGGTAAATATGTTGCAATTAAGCGAATACTGCCCATCCCTTCCGCTACCATTAAACATCATTCTTCGTTCTTTCTGCAAACCCTAGGAACAGAGAGCACAGTAAAACAAAAACAAAACAGTCGTCGTTCATAAACGAAACGTACGAAACCCTCACGTTATAGTAGACATGGTCAAATTATGAGGCCACAGCTTACTCGCAGGCTAATTAGCTAACAGTTTTTCTTTCCATGAGACACAACATCAACATCACCAACCATTCTAATGTACATTATGCTAGCGGCATAACTTACCCTTTTATAAAATACAACACCGTTGTCTTTGTCTTCTCGTAAATAGTATCTATTTGCCTTCTTGTCATTTTTTGTTGTGTTTGATCCGCTTTCTATCTTTGTTATCTGTGAAGTAGGGCTCACGGACGCCGTTTGAAAGCGACTGAGTGAAAAACTGTTGTTTAATGAGTCTGCAGGTGCTTGTAAAAGTTTTTGAACAGCTCCTGTGCTGTGTTGACTTAGCGACGGTGAAGGCTCCGTACTTCGCAGATATGTGTGGTTTTTGTCTGCGTCTATTTTACTGATGTGAATTTGAAAGCAGGCAGTGAGTATAAGTAGGCTTTTAGGTAAGACAAAGCCATGCGGAGCTCCAACGATGAACGCGTCGTCTAAAACGACAGTTGTCTGAGACATTCCGGTACTTGTGCAATCACGAACAACGTAGCATTTGGTAATTATCTGTTAAGACGATATAGGAAACAATTAGTTTTTCTTAATATATAGATTTAGCCAGGGCTAAAAGCGAAGCTCCTATTAACTCGAATTTATGATTTAAATCAAACAATAAACTTGTATTGCACAATTCAGTTAACTTTAGAACACATTCATGTGACTAATTTGAGGGAACGGTTAAGTGATTTTAGAGAACAGTAATTTGCAAACAGTCAAAGCTAAAAGTGAACTTAATCTTACATCGAGTTGATAGCCTTATATATGTACACCCAAAAATAGCAATCATCTTCGATCACATTTAAGAGCGCGGACTCTTGATCACAGTAGTTCTAAGGCCTGGAAAACAAATCAGGCGGAATTTTTTGCGTTCGACAAGTTTACTTTACAAAATCTTGCCAACAAGCCTGGGGACGTGTAAACCAACCTTTTATCAGGGGCACCCAACGAGGATATAGTTCAAAACCACTTAACATTGCATTGTTGAAGGTATTTTAGTATTTAAATGGTAGATATAGGCATATTTTTATCCCGTAAAAACTTTTCATCTGTTCGGATTTCCTAGCTGAAAGTCTAGTGATCCGAAAATTATAGGGATCAAAGCTTACCTTTTCGAAAATTTCAGCCAGAAAAAGGCCCCCGAAAGTTCTAGGTGGCCTTTTTTAGGGTAAAAATACGTTAAAAATGGGTAATTATACCACTTTTTAGATGTTCGAAAATCCTAGGAGAGACAGGCAAGCAAAAACTTTTACAAAAACTGTTCCGAAAATTCTAGATGAAATCGTCTTCCGAACAGATATTTTCCGAAAATTGCCGTTGGGTGCCCCTGTTTTATACTTTTTATACATCACATCTGAGGTGAAACAGTACCATGAGGCGCTGTTTTTATCATACAGACCTCAGACAGAATGCAGTATTTCACAATTTTGCAATACAAATTGCACTCGCTCAATATTCAGGACGATCGAAGCACGTGTGGGCTTTTAGCGAAACCGTTAAAAAAATTTCCAAAATCACCTATACGGCGAGCCAGTTCTCACTTTTGACAAGCGATAGTCGACTGTTTAAATTATGATTAATAGAGTTATACGCTTCAACATAATAAAGAATTTATTATGTTTATTTTTTATTAAATGTTTTTAAAACGATGTGTAATCTTCAAAAGCGTTTGATACGCGCGGCATTTTGACTACTCCTGCAGTCAAGCGATGTTCATGAGCGACTGAAAACAAACGGCACAGCGATAAAAATTGCAAAAGAGACTACCAACAATCAATAAAAGGACAATAATTCGGTGAAACATATACAGAGACAACAATTTTCATTCACGAACTCAAGACAAGTATTAAAGTGTCTCAGAAAATCCTTGTTTATGTTTTTCATTTTGTAAGCCGGCTTCCCGGTGTTTGCTTTTTCAAAGATGAACTCGAGGCAAGAAAATCGCTCAAAGCTTTCTTTTACAGCCAGAATTATAACGAAATATTCTTTGGAACGTTTTCTTTTTATTCGCGGTAAGAAAATGACTAAAGGCTTTTTAAAGTTTTATAAGCTTATGATCAAACCTGATACTCGGTCAGATCATTGTCTCAAATCTTACAATTAAAAACGTGCACAAACTAAATAGCCGCATAAACTACGCTCGACTTCATTAAATTAGATATAAAGAACAAACGTCAAATAAATAATTACTCAGGCTTACCATTCGAGATGCACTGAAAACTATCAAGTAAGGCCAGACTCGCTTCAGACTTTTCAACCCTCTCACGCAACAAGCAAGGTGAAAAAGGAAAACGATGCCATCCGAAATTCAGATTTCCGACTTTAACAAGCGACGTATTTCTCAACCAAAAACGCAATAAACAAACTAACCATGAATAACAGAAGACTCTTGATAGCAGCTGAATTTCATTTTGTTCATTCAGTGGAAAAAGACAGTTAAAAACAACACAAGTTGACACAAAACTCTGTCAGCTTCAGCTGTCAAAGTAAACAGGTTTCAAGATGCTGCATAAATTTTCCGCATGAACTCACCTGTCAAATTTTGACCAATCACAGCATAAAAATTGGACGTAGAGCGTGACCAACGCGTGACCTTGGTGAGAAAAGTCAAAAAGCAACTGGCATGTATTCCCTGCCTGTAAAAACTTGCGGAATTTTAGCTTCCGAGGTCAGTTTGAAATCAAAATTTTAGTTGTCCGGCACATAAAAAACACAACATATTTCATATGAATTTAAAAAAAATTAAACTTGAGCCTGCGATCATTTGAAAACTAGTAACTTGTCAGCGGATAACTTCAAAAAGATACTCGACCTCGATGGGTCGACACCTAAGCCCGCGATACGGTCGGTGATACTGGTCAGCGGATACCCTGTTCTGACAGCTGTCAATTGATCACAATATTGATGTGCAATCAGTTTCCTCCTGGGCTTCCTGGGTTCCCAAAGTAGTTAGAAAGTGTGAAAGTAAACATTGGTTTTCCTGTGGTGCGGACGGACGGCGGGTGGGCGGGCGGTCGATGTACGGTCACGTGATTACCAAATTTTCTGGGATGGGTAGATTACGTTAGCTATGGGGCTACGTCCACGCGCGCGCTTCGCGCGCGCGAGGAGCTCCGCTATAAAAGTGCTACGCTTCATTAAAATCCAATGGATAAATTATGGAAGTGATTTAAGCAAAGTACCAAGGTTTTTGAGAAAAATCCGCTTTTCAGCATAAAACAACCAAATCTGTCTATCTAATGTAAAATCAGGTGTAAAAGTTGGTAAAAGGCGATTGTTAGGTTTTTTGATTTATCTGTGTCACAAAGAAGAGCGGTATAGTGTGTGCTTGAGCGACGACCACTTTTTACAATTTACAATTGTGAGCTAAGCATTCCTAGCCTTTGAGTGGAAGGCGGGCTGACGGTGATTTTGTTATAATAGAAACCTTGTGTCATTCGAAGGCCCAAGAACATGATCGATTTACCATTGAAAAACAATGAGGTATCTATCACAAAAGGTTACGCCAGCCTCCACCTCTCTTGGGCTCAATTCCAGGATAATTAGTACGCAACCCGGCGAAAAACGATATATACATATTTCGCTTAAGGTTAAACCCTCCATTATCGGCTAGTAACAAAGCTCTCTGTAAGTTAGTGTATTTCTCGTTGTAGATAATTTATGAACTCGAGCTCAGTGACCTCGGTGAATAACAGCCTCTGAGATCTGCATAATTCTTCGTATCATGCGAAAGCAAAATTCCATAACTTTTATTATTCATTTGTTAACAACCTTACTGTTTCTCGGCGCGGTTTTCTTCCAGATACTCTTCAGAAAGTAAATGACATCCATTGAGCAATATCTTTTGGCGTATTTTGGCATTCTTCCGCTTAGTTTCACGGCATTCAGTCTTGGAAAAGCTGGTGAAGTCTTTTCACTGTTTTTGGAGGTCACTCATGCATAAACAACTAGACTGCCACGCCGCTGCCCGGAAACGAGGCTGCTATGTTATGTTGAGGCAATATACCACCCACCATATCGGTTGTATATTGAATTTGAATAAATGAATGAATGAATGAACTATCATGGACTAAAATTTTGATGAAATAAAAGTATTACAAGATCCTAAAAGACTAATTTACAAGCTCACGCTATTATAGACTTTCTAAAATTAGCGGACACACGCTTGGCTAGCTTTTAATAAAAATAATATTAAGTAATGGTAACAGGATTGAGAGGAGTCCAATTCGGTCTGTAATCATACGAGTGATTAACAAAATCGGACCACCGCGTAGCGGGAGTCCGATTTGTTTAATCACGAGTATGATTACAGACCGAATTGGACGACACGAAGTTCTATTACCAATTAATCATGACATTAACAAAATTTGTGATATAATAGGCTATTTTTTAAATCAGAACAAAAGAAATTTGAAATTTTGTTTTGCTAGCAGTGAAAAAAAAAAGCTATTTAAGCGCGCGCGTGATGGCGCGTACTGTCCAATTACTTAGGCATGACGCGTACTGTCCTATTAAACTGTCCAATTAAGGCTGAAATCAGGGCAGTTGATAGCCAATCAGATTTGACAATTTTGTTATAGTTATGATTATAACAATAATAATAATAATAATAATAATAATAATAATAATAATAATAATAATAATAATAATCATAATCATAATCATCATAATAATAATAATCTGGCCCGTGAATGTATTCAGTGGATTGATGAATAATTTTCTCTAATCTCATATCAAATCTCTTTATTCACTGTTTCAATAGATTTTTTTATTAGCATATATCATAAGACAGGGTCTTTGCTTGCCAGTAGGCTATTAAGCAGTAATATATTTTCAAGCGAGTTTTTTTCGCTCTTGATTAAGGTAGTACGTTAATTCAGCACAAACCAAATGCAGATTTTCACCAATTAGCTTACGTTTGAGATCTAGCCGGAACTGAACAAGGAAAAGAAAGGCCAGATGTTACCACGTGCTGTTTAAAAAGATACAGTTGAATTATTCATGGATGGTTTGGAAGCGATAACGTGATAAAAATATTAAACAGCTTGCCAGATATTTTAAAGTTTTTTTTAAAGAGAGGATTTTCGGCAATGGAAACCTCAAAGTTCGACAGGAGTATCCGCATAGCGATAATTAATTTATAATTTATAAAAAAGAGTGAAAAGAATGAGAAATGCACTTCGATTCGCTTTACTTTTGATAAGGACAGTGAAATGCTGATCGCGAAATTGAGAAACCAGCATTACAACCTACTCCATAATCTATGATCAGTGTTTTTGTTCTCATCATATAGCAAAACAAATATTAACTTTTACCAGCTTGGTTAAGTTTAGCCGCCTTCAAACATGTGCGTCTTGTGCAAGACAAAGAAGGTGTTAGCTGTTAAACTTGTATTCAAATTTGTTTGGAAATTAAGTTTGTGAGTGTTTGGCTAGAGCTCTTGCTTAGAAAAAAAATCTAAAAAGGCTAAACCTGGTGAGTTTGTTATGTCTTACCTTAATTTATCTCGGTCAAGTTCATTCAAAGCCATGCCTAGGATTATGCGCTTAACATCTGGTAAAGCCGGAGAAAATAAAGTCAATTCTGAGTTTGATTACAATAAAGCGCGTCTGTCAGTCAGTCAGAAAATAGTCCGTGTCATAGGTTGGATGATTAGCCCTCATTAATGTAGATTTTATGCTTTGTTATTTTTGTAAATTTGAAACTGTATAAACATTAACTGTAGAACATAAAAAAATGACAGAACTTGGATGTATTTACCGCAGTTGAAGCTCGATGTAACAACGGAACCATTACAAAACAAGGACCCCGGTACAACGAACGAAAGTGAAAGAAAAAAATGTATGAAAAGAACCTTGTGATACCGAATTTCCGCTGTACTAGAAAACGTGTTGTGTGTTAATATATATTGAGCGTAACCGTGGGTGCTAAAAATAAGGTTGTGTACTGTGATTTTTAAAATGGCTTGAGGTAAAAGTTTGAGTGACATGAAGATAAAAGTAATCCGCCACAGGCCTTCCATCGGGTTCCATTGCAGTACATCTATACTGTTTCTATGCAGAAATAACAATTTTGATCACTGACATGAAAATCCACTTGTCAGATTGTGCGACAAGCCTTTTACGTTAGTACTGCAGGCAGTTGTTGGCTCGGGGCCCGCCGACTGAGAACTAAGGTCCAATAAACATTCTTGACAAACTCGTTCAAACAGCGTGTGGGAACAGGATGCCACGTAACTTTAACAGGCTTGTTGTTCTAAATGAGCCTGTGCTCTGTCGCTTTCCATCTGATGTCAAGTGAGATTAATTTACGAATCTTGGCACACAAGAAAACTGTAGTTTAAGTTAGTGTAACGGTACCCTGAGTTTTGTCTTATAACGAAGCTATGATGTCAAATGAGTATCCTCTTCAGGCGGAGAAAACCTGATAGTCTAGAGTTTCGCAAGAACTGTTCTCTCGTCCTTGCTTTCCTTTAATCTTAATTGATCTTAAGCCAAAGTTGTACGGCCGCTTAAAGTTGTCCGGTCTTTTTCTGGGTTGAAAGTCACGACCAATGTATGCTTTACAAACAAATCACCATGTCAAATTTATTTACTTTTTTAAACCATGACCTCTAATATATCCATCTCTTTTAGTGTAAAATTACCTAATACAAATTGCAATAAAAAATTTTATCGCTTCTGTTGGGACATAACTATATAGAACACTACTCTCTGGCTTTTTTTTTAAATAAAGGATATTACTTGTGTTTAAGATCTCTATAGATTTGTTCTTGAAGTTTGCCACGGAAAATGAAGGTAGACTGAAACAAAGATGTATTTTGCAATAATGACTTGTCGATTGAATCCTTGGAAGATTTTTTCTTTATGTTTGAAGATACAATTTATCTAATATATTCATCTCTTTTGGACAAAAGGAAACCAAACATGTCTTAATATTTCCTAAAAGTGTACTAAATCTATTTTTGTGAAAATCTTTTGGAAAAATCTTCTACTTTTAATGTATATAATCCTGTAAACTTTGAAAGCTTGACGGATTAACCATAAAAGTTTCAACATTTCATTATGCTTTTTCATTGTGCGACAAAAGTCAGAGTTAAGTTTCAAAAGGATTCCTGCTAAATGCACGTCAAATCTGAATATGGGCAAAGTAACCTGATCAATCTGACATTCATTATCTTGGACGAAGTATCTCTTCCTACTCAAAAACGGTTACTTCTCTCTTAATCTTGTTGAAACATCAGTGACAAAAAAGAAAACACTTTAGTGTTTTCAGAAATTTTTGTTTTAGCTAAGGCCCTGTTTACAAGAAGGGAGGGTAACCCTAATGCTACGGTTACAGCACTCGCACATTTCGTCTTTTTTCACAGGACGTGTTTACAAGGCTGGTAGGGTTACCCTAGCGCTAGGGTAACCCTACCTGAGTTCTAGAAGGGTTACCCTAGCAAGAGGGTTACCCTACCTGAGTTCTAGAAGGGTTACCCTAGCAAGAGGGTTACCCTTTCTGCCTTGTAAACGCTCTGCTAGGGATAACTCGCCTACCCGGAAAAACTTTCCTCCGTCATATGCGTGACCGGTAATCTAGTGATCAATTTGGACGGAATTATCCAATTTCTGAGCTAAATTATAAATATAATTATAAATATCTGAACAATATAATTCAAAGTAGACAGACTGCAAATTTTCTTAGTGCTAATCCGGCAAATTTTCTTATGCTAATCCGGCATTTCACAACCTTCCTTTCGCTTGACCCATCCTAGCTGTATTCTTATTGTAATTATGGCTTGTAGATATTCATTGCAAGGATATTTTATAATTGTAATATAGTTTTTTACTCTTTTAAGTCTTAACCATATATATATTTATAATTTTCTTTCGTTAACGATATGTATTTTGTCACCTCATTTTTGTTTTATAATTTTAGTTTGAGGGCCACTAGTTATTTAGTTGACGCACTGTCCCGTGTTACCCTCGTTAAATAAAGTTTATTATTATTATTATTATTATATATCTACGTGTCGCAACTGTTCGTCAGTAGGATGCCTAAAATGCGTGCAATTCTAAAATGCGTGAAATTGTATTTTCTGTATACGATGGTAATATTTTCCCGTTTCTTCTTGAATTTTAACGTGTTTTCCATAGAGAGCCTCGAGTTTTATTTCAAATCTTGGACGTTGTAAAGAATGTCACGGATGGCGAAACACGTCAGCAAAGCTGGTAAAGTTGAAGCGTGAGATAGGGTAACCCTGCCTGTGAAATTTGCTTGTAAACCAGAGCTAACTTTGACCCGCTTGCTAGGGTAACCCTAGCACAAGGGTAACCCTCTCTCCTTGTAAACAGGCCCTAAGGGACTAGCGCTCTAATTTTCATCTTGAAGCTTATACTTAATCCTCTCAGTAAGGGGAGTAGCATATATATTTTATCTTCCCCAATTTTTTCAGAAAAAGTATAATAAAATTAAAGGAGCGGGTTGCACCGTATATTTAGACTCCAGTCCTATTTAGGTTCCCAGTAGATATTTCAGTTTATACACCTTCGGCTAGGTACCACGCCCTCATTGTCTTTGTTGAGCTCCATTTTGTTGCACTGGTCCCACAATGAGTTGAAAATCCCTTGGCGCATAGCTATGATCCCCAACGTTGCAGACAAGGTAAATTTGAAAATAGCTGGCCATTTTTCCAGCTAAAACAGTCGGAAAAACGTCAAACGTCTACAATACACATAGGAGGGTTATACTTTCCAAATGCATTCATTTCCACGTAGATGGAAATTCCAAGGAAAATGAAGTAAAAGATAAGGTAAATGCAGCCGACTTTGGGATTTAAAACCCATTTGTAGTAGTAAATTATTAGAAGTGTGACGGCTATGGAGCCTAAGATGAAGAAACAAGACACGAAAAGTCCGTGGCTGTTAATCACCACAGCCGAGTCATAGTCCCATACAGTTGTCTTGACAAGCCATGGAATACCAAGGCACAATAGGATATCGAATACGTTGCTACCGACTGTGTGAGATACTGCCATGTCCCCGTCACCTGGAGAAAAATGTTTGATAGTTAAACAGGCACACATTCCACTAGCCAGAGAAAACAGCCGATATTTTGCGACGCAACGCAACCGCGAAATGACGTCTGAAGAACGAACGCAGAAATTCCATATTGATGACGTGTCACTACCCAGATCTGGGTAGTGCTTCTGATTGGCTGTTGGTGCAAAATTTGCTTTATCCAGTCAGAATCACTAGCCAGATCTGGGTAGTGATAGGTCACCATCAGTATGGAATTTCGGCGATCGTTCCACGGCCAAATTTTCGCGAGAAAACCAGTCGAGTGGCGTCGGGAAATGTCAGCTGTTTTCTTCAGGCTGGTATTTCACCTGATTTTTCCCCCCTCTGTTTTCATTTTTATCCTTCCTCCTCCCGAAATCTCTTTCTTCTTTTCTTCCCTATACCTAGTGTCTCATTTCGGCACCCAGCCCCTTCTTTCTCTTAATCTTTAACAGTCTCGTATCCCGATTCATCTCTTAACTCCTTCCTCCCTTCCTATTCCTGTGATCCTTCTGTTCTCACCTATAGCACTCACTCAGTTCCAAGAATTACAGAAATTTAGAATATTAATATTTAATTTCGGATATAGGTTCTAAATTTTGTAGAGTGTATTTCTTTTGTTGCGGAAAAAGGACTTTCATGCTAAAGCATGTTTGCATCAAGTTTTCCTTCTTTCCTAACTCTCTTCCAACCTTCTTTCCCTCTCTGTTTCTCCCTTCTATTCTGATTCATTACTTTTTTCCGGAGAAAGTATTTCGTTTTTGTGGAAATGGGACGCGCGTGCGCCGTTCCATCTAACGTTCCTGCACACAATTATGCGCTTCGAACAATTAGGCAATTCATGCCACGTCCTTTCTATACTGTTAAGGTGCGTTTGCCCTTATCATTTTCTTCGAACTGGAATTAACTATCAGGTGGGACGTATGCAAGTAAATTTTGTAAGGTAAATTCCGTGCAGCAGTTTCAGTCAACTTGTAGCAAAGCTGGCCTTACCTTTCTGTGCTACGAAGAGACTTGATAAACAGTCTGGCACACTGCTTCCGAACGCCACCAGAGAAAGACCCATAACAGTGTCAGGAATCATGAATGTGTACCCGATAATGGTGACCATCCAAACAAGGATGTACGAAGTGACCCCGATCCACACGATACAAATCACGAACGAGAAGTAAACGTACTTCTGACAAGATTCTTTCTTTACATCCGGGATGGTGAAATAGAACAAAATGTTGATTGGAAGACCAAGGAACCAGCAGATTCGTGCCCAGATCCCCTTGGGTGGATTCCACGGAGTTCCTAGGGTCAGATCTGGGACTTCGCGCGGCACGTGTTGATCATATTCGTAATGGTGAGCGAGATGCTCACCGCTGTCTGAAAATTAAAGAACAATTACTCAATTCGTTGTTCTTCTTTTAGCCATCTGAAGAGGAAATATTTTTTAGCACCATATTTCTTCTTTGTTCTAATACTTAATTATCTGCAAGTTTTTTTTTTCTTTTTTGACTCACCTCCCTTTTTTTTTCTTCCTAAATACATCCAATCAAAGTTTCTTTCTTCTCTCTTGTCAAAAAAAAAAGTGATCTTTGGTTGTCCACTTATTTACCTACGCTCGGCAGGACGCGACGGAGAGGTTGCACTGCGAAATGTCTTGGTACGTGTCAACAATATTTCAGCTCTATCGTCCTACGTGTTGCTCTTGAACACAAGAACTTAATAGTAACGTTTGGACAGTAGGTAGCAGTGGCGGATCCAGACCTTCAGATAAGGGGGGAGCCCCGGTCATCCAGACCCCTTTCGGTCTCAAAAAAAATTTTGTTTGGTCTAAAAATAAGGGGGGGATTAGGCCTCCACCCCCCTCCCGTGGATCCGCTACTGGCAAGTAGTGGGTGGAGAAAACGCGAATTTGGATGCTTAACACAGCTAAACTGACAAAAATTTACCAGAACATCCTTTAACATCTTTAGATTCATCTTTGTCTTCTTTGGGTTTATCCTCTCTTTCCTTTTCTTTGCCAGGCGTCTCTTTTTCAATGTCATTTTCTTCATGTTTTCCATGGTCTTGTTCATGAGCTTCGTCTACAGGAACTTGCGAATAATCTTGACCCTTGCCGTTTGAGGCGTGAAGCTCGGATTTGTATTCGGGGCTTTTTGTCTTGGTTACTTTGTAAAGCCACGCCTCTATGCGAGGATTGAAGTACATGATGAGAAGATATATGGAATAAAAGGAAACCATGGCTGTGGCTTCTGACCTAAATAATCGGCATAAATAGGATTATCTCAAAGAAACATTCATTCAAATTTAAAGAAATTGCGGAGTCGGCCATGATCAAGACGACAACGTAATAACATAATATGTCTGGGAGTAAGGGATCGGAAGAATTTATGACCAAGGAATGGTTTTGGAATTGTCAGAACACTCTAAGCAGGCGTATTTGTCGGGCGAAATTTCGTACTTTTCTGAGTCGCTGTCCTTATTTTTTTTTAAGGCGGTTGGCATAGATGTATTGGGTGGGGAGGGGGGCGGGGGGGGAGGGGGAGGTAAAAAGTGTGACCAATAAGGTGACGGTCCCTTTTACCCGCCTCCTTGACATCAGCAGGAAACGCCAGCACTGTAGGCCAGAAAAAACACGAATGCTATTCCCGGTAATATCCTATCCACTGAGGTTTTAGCAAAATTTGCCACGTCATTTGTGTAGGGGTAATCCAAAAACAATGCCGCCATAGTATAGCTAGCCACGCAGCGTATTTTAAATTAGTCCATTTTACTGTGAGTTCGTCCCATGTAAGCTAATCCGAATACAGTCTTGGATTCTGGACGACACGCTGTGAATTCCGGATTCTAGGTATTGGATTCCGAATTCCTTGTCAGTGGAACTTGGAATTCCGGATTCCAATCGTATGCGGGATTCCGGATTCCTGGAGTTGTATTCTGGATTCCAAAGCCAAGGATTGTGGATTTTACTGACAAGCTAAACATCTCCAGATTCAGTCTACAAGCTAAAATTTTCCGCATTCCGGATTTCCTTACTTTAGGCCAGTGAGTAATAATTTAAAAAAACGACATTCTTACCAGACTACTATGTTATCCATGAGCACCAGCATGAGTATTATAAGGCTAAACAGGTAAAACAAACTATCTCTGACAAGAGGCCACCAAGCCAAATACAGAACCTAAGGAATCGAAGTTGAGCGCTATTAAATTTATGAATTAGCTACTTAACAGACGGAACTTTTTCTGGAGCCCCCTCGGGGAAGGGGGGGGGGGTACTCAACAAATTTTTGTACGGGGAGGCTCCGCCCCGGGTTCCAACCCCATACCCGCCTTTCGTATACTTTCTATTGACAAATGGTACCCCTTTAAACACATACCTTGTTTAGAACTTTGAATCCCTTCTAACTGCTGTAAATGCATTGTGATTTAAATAGGAATCAATCACAAAAATAGAGAGCTTTCACGAGTTTATAAAGCCATAAAATTCGTCTGTCCGGCCCTTTGGACGCTTTTACAGACCCAAATGACAGATTTCCCCACCCTTTCATATTCCTGAAGCCTCAAAAAAGCACCCCTTTCGGGCGGAGCCTCCCCGTATACGCCATTATAGGGAGTACCCCCCCCCCCCCTGCCCCCGGTTCTGGCCCCGGTTGTTCAAACGTTGGATAGCGCTATCCACCGGATAAATCACTATCCAGCGGATAAGTATTAGGGAAACCAACTGCGCTGTCCATTGGATAGATTTTTATCCTGTGGATAGCGCTATCCAACGTTTGAACAACCGCGGCCTGGAGATGAGAAAAGTAAAAACTGAACTGGCCGGGAGCTAAGAAAGTGAACTTAGGGAATTTCCTTGAGTCTGTACCATGCAATATACCAGATAAGGTCCATTAATTTGCTGAGCAAGCGTTTCTGTGCGATAGTATGTAGACGCAAGACAAAGTTCAGACTAAAAGGTCAGCGAACACTACTGGAATGTCTTTTACGAAACATGTTTTGAGCAGCTAGTATGTTGTTTGGTTGGTAGACAGTGACATCGTAAGTTACAGACTGCCAGGGTACTAGTCTACGCCACTTAGCTCCAGGTTCGTGTATTTAATTCCTTTCAAAACATTGTCCTCTATTGGTTAAGATTTTATCAGGGAGAGCACTACATTTTCTATTAGATAAAAATGAGAAAGAACGTACCGTCCCGGCTCCAATCCCGCAGACACCGATGACGAAAAGTACGTTGAAAACTGCTGACCCCAAAATAGTCCCGACTCCTATGTCACCCTTGGTGATGAAGACACCTGTGTCAAAAGGAGGGAAATTTGTAGGTGAATTCTTGTATAATTTTTTTCCCAGCTTTTCCTAGCAAGTATTGTTCGTTATTCTCTGATCGCGGAGACCCAGAGTAGAGGCCATTTTCACGGAGGAAAAAGAGCAGTTCTAGAACTGAAGTTTACTATAGTATCGGGCCGGAAGAGGTACTGGGCTTTTCCATTTATCGAGGCAGTTGTAGAAGCATTTGAATGTATGGAATACCTCCTTCTGGTTAGCCACTGAGATTAATTTTTGACTGGATCACCACTTTTTCTGCAACTGTTGAATGGCGAGAAAAGCTATTCTGGTTTTGATTTTCAAGCGAACCTGTTTTACACAGTCTTGTTTCAATACTTACCAATCACAGAGGCAAATAGTTCAGGTGCAGAACTTCCTAGCGCCATAAAAGTAGCTCCTGCTACATCCGATTGAAGCCCCATCTTATCACAGATGATCTCAAGACAGGGTACAAAGTAATCATCGCATACAACGGCTATGGCCCAGAACATGTAGAAAGCCACTGCAAAGTTCACAATGACTGCACCATGCTGTCTTTGATATTGATTAAAGAAATCATTAGGGAATTCTTCGATTGATGGTGGAGTGCAATTCTTGATTTTTTTAGTCTTGTGAGCAAATAGATGCCTTGTTGTGAAGGAGCCGTCTAGAAAACGAAAAGAATAAGGTGGAAACAAGGGACAATTTGTAAAATTCAGTAGATGCCAAATACATGCCTAAACTACAGTCTATTTGCTTTACCCAGTAGGCTGCTTACAATATTCGCTCAAGAATTTACATTTTTGGTAAATTTGTTCAAACTTGTTCTGTATTGGCCAGAAATCAGTAAGCCTTGTGAGATCCTTTACAGCAAATTTTGGATTTTTGGATAAATCCTTGCTTTATCGGTAAGTGTTATCAGCTTCGGCCTTCGGCTCGGCTGATAACACTTACCGAATCTAATAATTGTTTTATTATACTCAGTTTCGAAGCAAATAACGACATACACACGGTCGCAAATAACCTGAATTGATATTGCTATTGAAGATCATGCAGTGCGCGCCCAACCTACAGATTAGTCAGTTATCTGCTGAGCAGATAACGAACTAACCTATAGGTTGTGCTGATTTCCAAAATTAGCTGTAGGCTCTATCCAATGAGAAAACAGCTAATGAGTACAATGACTAAAATGGCCTCTAATAGATATTAATAGTTCCCACGAGTCTCTTGTAGCTCAGCGGTAGAGTATCTGAACTTAATAACCAGGCCCCGGTTGTTCGAAAGCTGGATAGCGCTATCTACCGGATAAATCGCTATCCAGAGGATAAGTATTACGACATCCAATTGCGCTATCCAGTGGATAGTAATTTATCCAGTGGATAGCGCTATCCACCTTTCGAACAACTGGGGCCAGAAGTACGTATACTATGCTCCTTCTCCTATTGGTAGCGGTACTCGGATGTTTTCTTTCGACCCGCACTTGTGTTTGACCAAAAGACATTTTTCTCCTAATTATATAGCATTTTTAAAATAAGGACGAACCGTCTATGCGTTCAACTGAGAGTTGCATTAATTTTACGGTTTTCTCTCTTATACCCGGAAATTGATAAGTACATCGGCCCGTTGCGGCGGCACTTTTTAAAAACAGGCAATCAGCAGGTTACTTACACGTACAGGTGCAACAATTGCTCGAAAAAAATTAGCATTCTTTGCTTTAATTTTCGAAATAATGGTCTTTTTATCCATTTAAATTTTAGTTAAAGTACTGTGACTGAGATAGACATAACTATAATATGACGATTGTCTTGTATTCAAACTGGACGCCGACGCTTCTCTTTAGAAATTCCTAGTAATAAGGTCAGCAACCTTAGAATGTTTCAACATGAATCAAAACATTAATCTCCTCTGTCAAGAGCTTTTTTGCTTTTTTGGAAAAAAAGCTCTCCAGCTAATGCTAGAAACGTTTGGAGATTAGTTGCTTTGGAAATTTATAACGAGAAGGAGAAGTTAGTTAATGACCAGGCAGGTTATACAGGTAATGCGTTCCCGTTGCCGCCCCCGCCTGGACCCTGAGTTATATTTCCTCAACAAAACTTTATTCATTTTTTTTAAAAATGTCACTTTATCCCACTTATTTGGTGTCAGTTCCAATATGATTTTTTCTCCATAAGGTGACAGGCATAATTTTACACACCAGCATCCAAAACCACTGGAACGTCTTGCCCAGAGATGGACTTGAAAGCTAACAATGAATAAGGTGTTGCGGTTTACCGTTGAATGTAAGAACGCAGTAAATTTGTTTTGTATTTAGTGTTTTTACAGTTCTTAATTCAAAAGATAAACATACCTGAAAGTTTTTCTGAAAGTGAGGAAGGTTTTCTTGAGACATCCTGGGTCAGATCATGAGTGTTCCAAGTGTAGAAGGCAAAAAGCAGCGCCACAAAAACCCCGAATCCTAACTGTGCCTTGAAACTTCCCCTTCTTCTCATAGCAAAGATGAACGACGGAACATGATATGTAAGTGAACTAGAAGAGAAGAATTTTCATTGGGGAACAAGTGAGTTGTTTATCGTTTGGTTACACAATATCGTATTTATGTAGTAAGCTATTGGTTATTTATAAAACGACCTGTAGCGAAAGAGCTTAAATAACCTGTCAAAGGCGGCCGTCCGTGACTCGTAATTGTCGACACAGAATGGCATGAACAAACGCGGTTTAATTTTGCTGAGCTCTAACTCATCTTATATAAAAGAATTTAGTGGAGCAATTTATCTTAGGATTGATGAGACTAACTTTCTTTAATGGAGTCATGGCGTGTGACAGACAGACACCGTCTGACTGAAAATTAAACACCGATTTTGTTTAATTGGTTTGAGTAAACAAACTGAAACAAAACAAATGAAACTCAAAGACGAACCAGTAATTAGATGGATTATGCACAATTTTAGGACTTAACACAAATGCACAAGTCATCTGGAAAACAAAAGGAGTTTCTGTTTTTATACCTTTGTCCTTATCCAGTCTGTCACTTTTTTGCGATGTAACTTTTCGGTGTGTACTCAACTTTATTCACTACCCTGGTGTATCAGGCCCGGTTCACACGAGTCCGGATATTTTTGAATCCGCTCTCCAGATTGGTTTAAGATCTCGTTCACACGAATCCAGGTTAAAAAAAATACGCGGTTTCAAAAATGTCCGGATTTCTTGTTGAAGGGCCTCAATAACATTACGAAAATGTCCAATTCCTCTCTCTTGGGATATCATCATGAAGTGGGCCACCTCCGAGTTTCAAAACCCCTCACTTTGAAAATGAGGCCAAGTGCACAACCTTTCTTGTGAAAATGAGTTTTATTTGCCCGGAGAATGAAAAATCATTTCCATATCAAAGGCTGAGCATTTAACCTGGTTTGATACAAAGGCCTAGGGGGACTCGAAAGTGGCCTTTTATCATGGCATATACACGCTTTTTGTAGCTCGTGTAGCTCGTGTAGCTTTGGAACTAGAAGAGGTGGCTGACAATTAAGAGCTGCAAATAAATTTGAATGTATCGATATCACTTGCATTAACAGTTTGCCAAAGAACAGAAACAAAATATGTAGAATATTTGTAGGAATAACAGCTATTGCAAGTATGAAAGTATTCATCAAGGCGAAATGAAGCGATCGGCTGTTTCCTCCGTATTCAGTAACCTTGTCGGCGCTTTCCATATTTTATGCTGTTTATGTCCGATAATCAAACTTGTGCTCGTCTTAAATTTCTATCCCCCTGCCTGCCCTTACCAAACCATATGTATTTTGAAACTGATTTTAAAGTGTTTAAAATGTATTTTCAGTATTTGAACACTATTTTCCTGTATTTTAATCCTATTTGACAAAAAAATTTAAATTTTCGCCCCTGTTTGAAATATATCTTGAGTGTAGTTAAATTGTATTTCATCAAAAGGAAAACCTCTCTCATCAATTTACAATGTATTTTGTTTAATAAATATGATTAAAATAGGGTATTTAAAATGTATTTTGGGCATAGAACCACTAACACTGTTACAAACAGAATTCAAATAGACTATTTGAAACATGTTTTAAGGGCTTTTATGCTGACTGTGTTTTAAATACTTTGAAATAGGGTACTTTAACACTGTTTTGAATGGTATCTAAAATGTATTTTGAGACGCATCCACTCACAAAGTTACAAACATAGTTCAAATAGACTATTTGAAATATGTTTTAAGAGCCTAAATGCTGACCGTATTTTAAATCCTTTTAAACAGGGTACTTTAACACTGTTTTGAGTTGCATCTAAAATGTATTTTGAGACACATCCACTCACAAAGTTACAAACATAATTCAAATAGACTATTTGAAATATGTTTTAAGAGCCTAAATGCTGACCGTATTTTAAATCCTTTTAAACAGGGTACTTTAACACTGTTTTGAGTTGTATCTAAAATGTATTTTGAGACGCATCCACTCACAAAGTTACAAACATACTATTTGAAATATGTTTTAAGACCTTAAGTACTGACCGCATTTTAAATACTTTTAAATAGGTTACTTAAACACTGTTTTGAGGTCTATTTGAATTGTATTTTGGGCACACAACACTCTGACTAAAAAAATAGATCATACATAAACTATTCAAAGTGTGCATAAAGACATCAAACGCCGACCTTATTTTAACTACTATAAAGTAGGGTACTTATTACTTAATATGACTGAGGCGCAATATTAATTGTAATGAATTTTGGGATACTTATACTGAGACTATAAAAGTAACAATTGCACCAAGTTAATTTTTAGGCCTTCATCGTGTCACGAACTCACAAAAATGACTCAAAACCCCGACTTAAAACAAGCTGTTACACATTGTGACCGGATTCTCCTCTCAACAAAGTTCGAAGCTGAGCAAAAAATTAAATCTAAATTAAATAAAAAAAGAGAAGAAAATGAGGAATAGATTTTAGCTTTGACTGCAGTATGATAACACGTAACTGACACGTGACAGTGTGCTGATAAAAGATCAATCCCTTCCTAAATGTTGATTACCTGCAAGCTCTCTGCGAAAATCTCCGTGTAGATTTTAGGCGCGATTCATTTAATGCAGTTACGGGACATTCCATAAGTTTTTTAAAAGAAACTTCTTAAAATCGCATTGTAATTTCATATAGTAGAAATTTTTCACAAGCAGCCGAAGCCGCGGGCCGAGAACCGAATGCACGCGGTCAACAGTGGTTTATCTCAAATAAGCCCTTGAAATTACATAATAAATAAATTATCCAAGCTAAGACCTCACCTCGTATATATTGCATCAAGAAACAAAGCTCAGATCTGAATAAACTCCGATATATGGTTATCTTTCTCTTATAGATATTCCGGACATGCATGGCATATATTATTTCTGAGATGTCACGCGCGACTGAAATCACGACTTCGCGCCGCGGTGATGTGACAAATGCACGTGATAAACAAACGGTCATTTGCCCTTTGCTCATTTCAAATTATTGAACCGGCGGTTGTTGTGACTGCGGGTGCGCTTGATTTTACTGTTTCTTACGATCTAACAAAAGTACACTTCAACTCTGTGGATTGTCTGAACACGTAGATGTTGCTTTTATCACGAATCAAAAATGGGTATGACTCCTCAGCGACTGCTATGTACTTTGAAAGGTTCTGGTTCAGGTTCTACTTCGAAGCACGCGGTCTTGTGCATTAATCCAAAGAGTCTTCTCTCATGTGAGTATTATAGAATACAATGTTCCCTCTATATGCATAACATGTTACTAAGACGCTTAAGTATTCGCCAAATGAAAAACAAATGAAGGGGAGAAAACATTTTTATATACTCCCGCCTGCATGCTGTACGGCAGTTTTAGTTTTACAGGGTTCCATGCTCAGACGCGCTGGTCTGAGTCACTTGATGTAACATCAACGACTCTTTTCATGCCCGCGTAAATTTGATGGTGTTATTCTTATGTTGTTCTTCATCAGCCAATAATTAATGTTCAGGCGTAGCCTGCAAGCTTCTGATAATATTTGAGTATAAAAGCCGTGAATAGAATAAAAAATGCAAATTATTATTTACCGGAAACGTCAGTAACGCAATAGCCTTTTGAAGCCTGTGTACAGACCCCCCTCCCCTCCGATTTTTATTGAGGGGAGGGGGCCTGCACACAGGCTAACGATTGATTTCAGCATTTCTGAATTTCCCGAGAATTCGTTGGGAAATCAACGTGAAGTAATCGGCTAAGAGATAATTCTCGTGAAATCCTAGCCCAGGACTGTGTGGAGAAATTTCGCAGAGGTAAATGTTGCTTTTTCATGTTAATTTTCGACGGTTTTGTATTCATTTTATTTCATGATTTTAAATGGTATTTCCATCCTGTTTTTGCATGTACTGTTTTTATGTTCTTTCGACCGACTTTTGTATTTTTTCTATTGGCTATTTTTTTTACAATTTTATACTGTTTTTGCATTTTTGCATCCTATTTTTGATGTATTTTCACATTATATGCGTGCTATTGCTTTTCTTCTTCTGTGGTATTTTAATACTATTTTCAAAGTATTTTTATTGTATTTGCAAATACGAGTATTTTTCTAAATTTCGAAACCGATTAAACAGCTATTAAAATATATTTTGAAGCATAACATTTAAATAGCGTTTTAAACAGGTTAAAACACCTTTAAAATCAGTCGAAACCTATTTTTAACCTGTTTGGTTTTTTTTTTTCAAAATACGATTAAAATAGTATAGCAAATTGAAATATTTTTCTGAAACTATTTTTAAGGTATTTTTATTCCCCATTTATAAGGTATTTAAAAACTGTTTTAGAGCTGTTTTGAGCCTTGCAAAAGCCCTGGAATTTTTTATATATTTTAAACGAATTTTAAAATACTTTAAAAATTATTTTTTAATAGCGTTTTAAACAGGTTAAAACACCTTTAAAATCAGTCGAAAAATATATAATATATTTTTTGTACCTATTTTTAACCTGTTTGGTTTTTTTTTTTCAAAATACGATTAAAATAGTATAGCAAATTGAAATATTTTTCTGAAACTATTTTTATCCTGTTTTTATTCCCCATTTATAAGGTATTTAAAAACTGTTTTAGAGCTGTTTTGAGCCTTGCAAAAGCCCTGGAATTTTTTATATATTTTAAACGAATTTTAAAATACTTTAAAAATTATTTTTTAATAGCGTTTTAAACAGGTTAAAACACCTTTAAAAGCAGTCGAAAAATACATTAAAAATACACTTTTCACCCTATTTAAAACCTATTTCACAAAACAGGTTAAAAACAGTTTTCAAAAATAGCTTAAAAATACATTCAAAACAGTGTTGGATTTGGTAAGGGTGACCCTCTATTGTAAAGAATAGGCGGCTGCTATGCTTTATAAGGATTGCAAGGATTGCCTGGCGGCAACAGTAACATGATTTAGCGACCATGACGTAACACTTAAATGATTAAAAAAATCTAAAAACAAAACAGGAAAAGAAATGAAAAGACGAGGAATAAAGATCTTTTTACATACAAAATAATGTTAAATATACCGTTATGTCTGAAAGGAGATTGCTTTCAGGATTGTTCTAAAACCAGCTAAAGTAGGATCAGATCTTACATCATTATGTAGGGAGTTCCATTATGTAGCCAGGGAGCGTTTCGCACGGAATTGATATCATGTGGCGCACCTTGCCAGTAGAGGGCTTAGTTCCTGTTAAGGGTTTTCCTGTCATTAGTTGTAGTCTTTTGTATTGCCAAACTAAAGGCCTTCCTTAGCTTTCACTTGCTTGATTATGGTGTTTTTGGGAAAAGAATATAAGATCTTTGTTCAGCATGCGCTGCGTTTTGCTAGAATACAGTTTCAAACCCAGGCCTAATAGCCATGTGCTTGGTACAATGCGCTCAGTCATGTTATAACCATCGGTTTACAGCAAGGAGCCCAAAAGTGTGACTCCCTTTAATTAACACACATTCTTTCATGCAGAATTCGAGGACAGTTTCCAGCTGGCTTCTGATTGGATTATATCTGTGCGAAAGAATGTAAATAAATCAAAAGCAGTCACATTTTTGGGTTCCTTGCTGTAACAACAAACGTATGCTGACGGACTTGAAAAACCAGTTTGATAAGGGAAAAACAGAACTGACTAGTCCAGAAGTTTGGGCTGCGGCGACGACACGATTCAGGCAGACCCGGCCTCCTTAATTCTCTCCCCCCACCCCCCCTCAATCAAGAAGAAGAGAAAAGCTAGAAAGCATTGCTGGCAGGGTGTATCTGGCGTTGCCGAGAAACTACATAACTGAAACAGATTGAAAAACTTTCACACAATTTTGGGGACACAGTAAGACACAACTAAACAAAATCAGCTATTCAAAAAACTATAAAAATTTTCTTTGTACAATTCGGTTATACAAAGTTAACTAATTTAATCTATGCTTAAGAAATAATTTAGGGGAACCCAACGACATATACGCTAGAAGTGTCTCAGATGGTTTTCTCTATACCTGTTTGGTTAATTTGGAGTTGCCCTAAAAACTATTTAATATCTGTTCGGATGTCTTATGGGAACTCTGTTCGTCACGAAGGTTTCAGGTAGCTCTAATAGTTTCCTCTCATCCGAAAGTGTTAGCTACCCTTATGGTCTGCTCGAACGTTCGAGGACATGAATAAGCCTTTCTTTCATTAGAAAATTATAGGAGACGTTTTGTCTTTATACCGAAAGTTTTAGGAGACCTTTTTTAACAATAATCGCAATATCTTGGTATTAAAATGTGACTAACACACGGCCTTCGAAAATCGTAGTTAAGCTATTAGAAAACCTCCGAATATTTGAGACGAATGCGACGGTTATCCAGAAGTTTTTAGCTTTTCTCAAGCTTTAGAAATTTCTAGGCAACATTTTCTCCTTCGAAGAGTTATTTTACAAAAAAAAGTCGCTGCCCTGGACAAATTTAATTAGAAGTTATTTACAAAGGGCACAGCCCCTCACAGCAGCCATCGTCTTACAGTATACTTACATGACGCTTACGGCGTATTTAGTTTTAATTTTTAAAAACAGCCAGCGTAGTAGCAGATCTCTTTCCGCTGTTTGGGGGCCTGAGAAACTAGCCTGCGTGGCAGGGGTTAAAAGGGGAAGGGGGAGTTTGGGCGCGCGAATGACAAAGGAAAGTTCCCATTCTACCTCCTTCCTCGCGAGCAGTCTCGCGCCCTAATTCCCTTCCGCTTCCCTTTCGAACGTCTGCCACGCAGGCTATTAAGAAACCTGACGAATGTGTTTTCCGTATTGTATTTAGGTGTGGAAAGAAAAAAAGATTGCCTAATTAGTTGTTGGATGAATGTTACGTTTCTAAAGTTATCACAAATATTCGTAGGGCTTAAATTGTATTTCAAGTTGTATTTTAAAAAGATGCATAATTCTATGTCCTGTAAGCGCCATAACGTGGTAAGTTTTGCTCTGACTGCAGTTGTTAAACTAGCGGCTCCTTATACGTTTTTCTTTATAAACCGCCTTACGCACCAGCTCTTTCCTTTAACCTTTCTAACTAGTTGGCGACACTAGATCCGTCCGAAATGCGCCGCAGCCATGTCGAGGCGAGGTAAAAAGGCTTTCTTGAATAATTGTAGCTTAGCACTTGTTGGAAGTCCAATCTTAAGTCTTAAAAGTACACTATAACATTAAAGCCTCCATTGGAAGGCGTATTTTTGACCACCAGTTGGGTTACATTTTGAAAGGAGAGGCTCCACAAGCAACTAGCTAGATGTGTTATGAATATAAATGTAAGGTGTGAAAAGCTTACCTTATTTAGGAGCAAAATGTGACCAAGTTAGTTATCCTAAAAAATAGTCGGCTATTCCTCCAAGGTGACTAAGTTACAAGGAACAGAAAATAATTAATTTCGATCAATGCTTGCAAACAAACTTAACAGTGATGATGTCGATCAACCATAGCTGATATTAAAGCAAGCTAAATGCTTATTTGATAAAAACCGTTGTCAGGGAAATATAGCTTTTTTAGTAGGCATCGTATATGTTCATTGCTCTTATTTGTTAACAAATATTAGAGGAGCAATTTCTGCTAAGTTTCTTAGTTAAGGCTCATCCTTATCAAAAATTGATGTCAATTTTTTTTTGTCGACATACTATGGTAAGAGTACTTGAGTAAAACAGTGACAGAGTGGGACTCCGATATATCGGATAACACTCGCACCGAAATCAACGCCCCTTCTCATGTGTGAACAGATATAGAAGCCCTATCTTGTAGATGGTTTTCACATAACATCACGACGGCCACATTTGTGTACAAAACAGTGAATCGGTGGCTATGTTTGTGTAAAAAAAATCCTGCGGGAGTTGAACTCTTTTCACATGCTAAAATTTCTTTTATTCCACGCAATTTGCAAAGCTGCCGACCACGTGACTGAAGACGATCTATGGCTTTCGTGGCGGCGCAAGAGCTATCCGGTGAAGTGTAGACATCACGTATCCTAAAACAATCAACGAAATACAAGCGAAATACAAATATCAACGAAATACAAGCGATCTGAAATAAAGAACAAAGTAATTGATTATTATAAAAGCTTGTCTCATGCAGTGTTCTCTTTTAATCAAGTTCGCTTTTTGGAAAATAATATTTTCTTGAATTTAGGCGGTGTTTTAATAATTCCTGAAGAAACTGTTGCCGAGGAAATGTGCTTATTCTAGTTGGCATCGATGTGGTTATCGCTTATATTTTTAATTATCGCTTATATTATTTAATTATATTATTTACGTTATCGCTTATATTTTTAATTTTTAAAGAACAGATCTTTCAACCATTTTTCTTAGCCATATCCTTATCAAACGTTGTTGTTGTCTGTTTCATTAGCGGACAGTGGTGTTTTTACGACTGTAACTTTTATTGTCGACGGTTAGGGTACTTTAAGTGTAAAGTAAATTTCTCGTTGTATTACTGACTGAAATCTACTAGAAAATTAAACGCATCCGTAAACTGCAGCGACTGAAAATAAACAAGTCAACTTCTAATTACGTGAGTCTTACTCCGACTATTTTCTCAGACTAAATTCCTGGCACTGATCAACGATAACTTTGAGTCGTCAGCATATATCTTGATGGGCTTGCCCGCTTGTCGAGTATTCCCCGCGAGATAGTTTTAGGGATTTTGTTGCTAATCCAGTGGCCATAACGTTAGTTTCTGCGCGCTCTGTTTAAAAATGGTTTTCTTAACGCCATAGTCTTCTTACAATAACGGTTGCCGACCTCATCCTCTGATCAACAGATTCAAACACCGAGTAAATGCGATGGCCACATCCGCGGCGACAAAACCCATGGGGTTTATTGATATAACCTTATCGTCAGCTAAGAGGGGCAAAGTTCCCTCATTTTTAGGTCTTTCTGAACAAATGCTTTACCAATTTGAGTGAAAAGACCAAGTCAACTGATTTAGAATAAAGACCGATAAGTGAGTTACATCTTCCCTTCGTTCTTTGGATAGGCGAATCTTTACTGACGTCGTTGTTTACATTTTTCCTTATTTGCATACGACTGAACTCATGGAAAGCCGTGGCCGTATATAGAGTGTTTTCACTCACGTGGCCAGCATCTATGCAAATTTATTGGAACAAAAGAAAGCGTTTGCATAAGAAAGAGTTCAACTCCCCGAGGATTGGTTTGGGACACCAACATGGCCGCCGTTTCATTGTTTTGTGACACCAATATGGCCGCCCGTGACGTCATGTGAAAACACACTATATGAACTAAATGCAAAAGTTTAAAGAGCTGATTAAGTTGAGCAATTTGTGCAGTTTTCAGCTCTTTGCTAGCAATATTGAAGGAAATATCAGTCATAAAAAACTACGAAATTGCTGGGTGTCAAAAAAGGTAGTGAGCCATACATTCTCTATAAAATTTCGAGTTTTTAGAAGAGAATTTCTCCGAAACCGTTCAGTGTATTGGACTCAAATTTGCAGAGATAACTGAAACTGTTATGCCCTTTCAATATTCAGAGTTTTTATTTTATTAGCGTCATCAAATAGTGATAAGCATATGTTAATTAGGCAAAAAGTGTAAACAAAGATTCGCCTCTTAAGGTCAACCAACAAAGTTATAAATTAAATGCTCAAATCTGACCTTTGTCCGTTTAACGCCTGCGCGTTAGCAATGTATTATAACAATCTATTGTTTTGCTTCAGGTGGCTCGACTGGAATTTTTTGAAGGGATACCTCCCAAGTTTGAGCATTAACTACGTCGCCATTAGTAAAGATATGGAAAAAAGGTTACCACAACTGTATTATATAAAGATGAAAATTTCTTATGATTTGGGCTTTATCGCAATCGGAGTCACCATGGCAACGTAACGACGCCATTGCGTTTTTCATTTATCTTTGTGTTTCTCTGTACCAGGAGTTTTTTTAAGAAATCGTTTAAGGGAGTTTATACCTGCCATAATTGCCTCAATCATGGCAACGTTTGAACAAATTCTATGTGAGCGTTTTCGAAATATTTTGAAACGAAGTTTTAATCATCATAAAAAACAGTGAAATAGCATGCTATCCACACAATTAGCTAATATTTAAAGAAAATGATAAGCTTTGGAAGCGCGGCTTCATCTCATAGTGGTTTGATTCCATTGAAAACTGTGTACAAAAAAAGAGGCGAATTGCTCTGAGCGATCGCGAGTAAGAAGAATTTTATTAACTTGCATTCAGCTGCTTTTGTTCCAGTTTTTGCACGTAATTTGGTCCACGCCTACAAATTTCGCATTTTTCAAAAAACCGCTCGATAAATCATTTTATAAATTTGAACATCCCGAGATGAATTGTCAATAAATATACCCTGCAAGTTTCAAGAACATTGAAAACAGGGAAGGCTTTCAAATAGGGCCTCAAATATGACCAATTTTTCCCCCAGATTTTGTGTTTACAAGTGAGCGTCCTCATTATTCACTGGCATTGTTTTCAAGTTTCATATGCACGTGCACATTTTTACTTTTTTTCTGACACTTTCCTTACTTTATTTACCTGACATGTGTGATAGAATACCTTTTTGGATGTGTTTTTATAGAAGAACTCATTGAGGTTCAATAAACGCATACATAAAGTGGATCAGTGTACAAGAAAATCAGGCAATTTCAAACGACCGTCACGGTCCCCAACAGCTTTTTCAGGATCCCGTATTATCCCTTGTTTCTCTCGGGATTCCGGATTTCAAAGCAAAATGGGGGCGAGACTCGGAATTCAAAGTATACACGCGAGGTGAGATGTCATAATTAATACCCATAGGTTTACGGGATTGCGCGAAAATTTGGGTAGGGATGACGGAATTGAAAGCTGATCTGTCTTTTGATATAAAGTTGTCTTCAGATGAGACGTGCAAGTGTTTCGCTCTTTGTTATAAACTTTTAAGGTTTTTTTTCAGCGTCAAATTATTAATCGTCAATTACCCCTGGGGGGAAAAATTCCTAAGTATTTTTTAAAATAGAAGTTTAATGCTGAAGTAATTCTTTTTGGCCTTTTTCATTTATCCTTTTGCTTTCTCTGCGTAAACGTAATGTAATTCGCTGTACAATTCGGATTTTACAATCGTGAATTTAAAGAATGCCAAAAGACACACTATATGGTACTACATATATCCACATGATTCTGAGTGCAAAATCAAATCATTTAAAAAACAAGTCTCTGTCGTCGAATGTGCAACACAAATTGTTCTTTTCACCTCTGCCATTTCTTTGCGCTCTAAAAACCCTAGGTCTAAATGGCGCTGATGTTCGAATAATATCTTAGACCTCACAATCACGTCGTCGACACTACTTTGTTAAAAAAAAATATCATTATTCAACACGTAGCTTTAGGTGAATAACATGCAATTATTATACAAGCATTCCACACAGCGTTTCATCACCAGATGAAGCACCTCGAAGTTCGTCAAAAGTACTCCATCTGGCCCCAGTTGTTCAAAAGCTGGGTAGTGCTATCCACCGAATAAATCTCTATCCAGTGGATAAGTATCAGGAAAACCAATTGCACTATCCACGGGATAGAGATTTATCCGCTGGATAGCTAGCGCTATCCACCTTTTGAACAACTGGGGCCTGGTGATGAAACACTGTGTTGAATGCTTGATATATTACGTAAAATAACATGAACTTGGGCAGCACCAAAACTTACTGGACCTTACTGGTTTCCTGCATAATACTTGTGATGAACCTTATTGCCAACTTGGACGCGAACAGCTACACACTTTTCAAGATAATTTCTTTCTATATAGAATGCCTTTACCCCCTTTCCTAGTAACTAATTCATGCAAGCCACACCTTGTAAAATTCAGTAATTATTCATGAATGTTATGACAAATCGGTACAAACTGAAAAACACCTCTGTACTTGAACCTTGGCCATTTAATTCAGTAATTATTCATGAATTTTATGACAAATCAGCACAGAAAAACACCTCTGTAAAACCTTGGCCATTAAGTTTTAGGGTAGCAACCTATTCTAAAACAATATAATATCTGAAAAACCTCAAGAAATACTCAGAAATCTAGTATACCGTTTCACTTTAATACCCGATGAGCCAGAGCAAAGAGGAGACACAAGCCTCCTGTTGTTGAATTACCTGTTTTCTCGCCTACATTTATATGATCATTTCATTACAGACAAATCTAATAATTTGCTAAGAACCGTTAGTAGCATTTATCACGGATAACACAAAACGAAATTTTGTTTCGTGAAAGATTACTTGTCGAAGACCTACGACATGTTACGAATTCTATAAAGGAACACGGAACAGATTAGAACTTTAAAGTTTATTCAGTGAAAAGTCTGATACGTTAAATTTCCCCAGCCCTGCGAAATTGGCAACTCAGATTATACCCAAAAAGATGGGCCTTTTTAAAAATGTCTCAGTGTACAATAGGACAAAGATAGAGTGGAAAAAAATTGGTTTCATTGAATTAAAGAGAATCTGGTAATCACTGAGCTGTGCACTGAAGTATGCATGCAGGAATTTAAGTATTTTTTTCGGCGTTCTCAACAGCAAACATTAGTCAAGTCTGTATGAACATGAAGTCGAACATAATTTAAGTCAAGCAAACTTGAACAAAAACTATACATTTTCCAAAATTCACGCACTATATTTTAGAGGAAAGATTTGTCGTGCACTTTTCTGTCTTTAAGATTATATTCGGCTAAAACCAGCTATTATTTGACAGAGGTCTACTTTCTGAATAATTACGTATTCCAGCTACTCCGAGTACTGTGAGAATCCGAGAAGTAAAGATGCAGAAAGCAGAGAGAAAGCGGCTTTGTAAACTACAATCAATGAAGAGGTGGGTGGTTTGTTTCATTGCATCGTTTAATGCTGCAGGGCACTCCCGGGAAGTCATAACTTCGCAAAATGAAAGAATGTTATTATAACCACATTTCACGTTCTGCGAACATACCAAAAAGAGTCGGTTGACTTTAAAGAAATGTATGATCATAGGTTATGTAACCTTTTCTTTGGGGTGTTACATGGTATGCTGTTCCATTGCTTCATTAGCGGTAGGCTATATATATTTTAGTTGTTCTCATTTACATTCATTCTCGTTTTACGACCGTCCCTACGCCCTCAAAATTAAATACCCAGTGACCAGGGATTGTCCGGGGTTAGGGTTAGGGTTAGCATGCTGCTATATGAAAGGTTTAGCACGTTTTGTATGTTTACTGAATCACTGTTATACGAGCATAGTTTAGATCATTTCGTAAGGTTGTTTTTCTCGCTGTAATTTTTTACATTTCCGAGTTTTCATTCTGTTTGTTGTACTATTTCCATCCATTTTGTTGACGAAGGCATAATAAAGAGGGGCGCACACGGCTCGTGTTGACACACCCCAATTGAGGTTGCTTGTTACATGATAAACGTTTTATATTCGTTTGAGCGGGGAAGCGAATTAGAATATAAAAGATAATGGATGACTGCGACTCACCAGGGGCGCCCAACGACTGTTTTCTGTAACTGAATATCTGTTCGGAGAAGCAGATTTTGCCTAGAATTTTCTGTTTCTAGAGGACGGCCAAAAATGTACAATTTTCGAAGTTTATTTAATAAATTCCCTACGACTTTCTAAAGTTTAATTTTTCACATTTAACTCCTCAGGTTAGGCTATTTTCGCAGAAAAAAGGAAACCTAAAATTTTCCGATTCAAAATTGTGATGGAGAGAAGAATCAGTAAAATTCTCACTTTCGTAATACGTTAAATTGCATGTAAAATTTTCGAGAAATTAATACTGAAGCCCTTTTTTAATATTAGATATTGTTATCGTAATAGTAGATTTAATGCACGTTCGTATTTTGAACGAGCATTTGTGCTCTTAGACGATAACGTGGATGAAATTATTGTTGTGGTTGTTGTTGTTGTTGTTGTTGAAGCCCTCGTAATTTCGGAAAGACTCAAGTTCCCTAGGATGACCGAACAGCATGTGCAAATTCTATAGCGCCGCGTAGAATGCATTCAGCCTACAGATCTAAAATTTCTCTGGATATCCCAAAACGTTTTATCAGTGTATTTAGGAGGAACCGTCGTTGGGTGCCCCTGACTCACAAAATGAACCGGCTTTGTCACAGGGTCCAGAGGAGATGTGTTACAACATCAAAACCCGTCGAAACCCTCTGAAAAAATGGGTTATTTTGATCGCGTTACAGTTTCCTCACACATTCTATATACCGCAAACCAAGAGACTGAGGGCTCGCAAGATCGGCTTACTTCGTGCCGTCGGTCGCCCTTCGGGCTACGTGCCGTGCGCCAGCAAGGATTTGGCTTGCGGTTATTGATTTTCAAAATGGCGAACAACAAAGTCGATCTGGGTCAGATAAGAAGCGAAAAAATCGTTTACAGTAGATTAATAAAGGTCCCATTGGGCTAATTGATCGTGCTAATAAGCGACAGGTATAGACATATTGCAAGGCGAGACTTTAAATAAGTAATTCATTTATTCACACGAAACTTCTCTGGACCCTGTGGCTTTGTTTGCTTGAACACTCCCAAGAATGACTCAGTTTTCAGCTTATCGGTCAATGGTATTCTCCCCCACGGATGAAAGTGCAAATCAGACCACGTATAGGTAATTAGTTTCTGCTAGTTTGACTTAAAGGACCAAAAAAGCTTAGCAGTCAGTGAGAATCACTTACTCTGTTGGTAAGAGAATCTGACAAGTGTAGTTTGCTGCAGCAGCAGCTTCTTGTAGACTTCAATCAAGGGAGAGCGGCCCCCCCGGGGGGGCACTTGGGTATTTTTTGGGTGGGCATGTGCCGCCCGTGACTCCTAATTGGCAACCCGTCCTAAAAAAATTTCCCCAAAAAATTGATACCCCGTTTTAGAAATGGGCCAATTTTTTATACCCCGTTTTAGAATGCGCCTTAAAGGAGTTGTGTCACGAAATTCAGCCAAATTAGGAAATTACAAAATGCCCCTTAAATTTAGAGAAGCATAAAAATAATCGCTTAAAACTTTAAATGAAGGTTTAAATAACATAACAGAAACAACAGATGCCACGGATGGGCAAAACTGAAGAAGATTGAAACGGATTGAAATTAGGGTTTTTGAAAACTGTCCAGCCTAACAGTTTTTCAAAGTTGATCCCTGCTGCTTGCAACTTCAAAAATAATGCTCAGGAGACATGTTTGTTTGTCACGGATCTCTGATTTTGTCATTTACATGTAATTTCTTTGCTTACTTTAAGTTCCATAGCGATTGAGGGCCAGTAATTGGCAAAATTAAACAAAATGAACTGGACTGCCGTGACACAGCCCCTTTAAAACTGATACCCTGCTCTAGAAATAGAAAATACGCTCGCCCTGCACGCTAAAACACAGGGTGCAACAAGAGTACAACAGTTTGCTTGTTAACGCATTGAACTGTATTTTCAAAAGCAATCTGTCCTTGAATAATTTGAAATGGCCGCTTACAAAACTGGAGCTTTCGTGCGTTCGAAATATTATACCCCGTTCTATAAAACGCCCCTGAAATGGATATCCCGTTCTAAATCAGGAGCTTCAAAATCACGACCCTGTTGGGCGGCACATACCCGTATAGGTAATGCATGGGAGTACCTCCCCCCCCCCCCCCCGGGAGAGCGGCTCAATTTCTATAGCTCAATTTAATAATGATGCAGGCACGGGGTAGTAGTAACTTCGATCGTATAAAAAAAAATGAAAGTATGTTAAACACATGACACGTACTTAGAACTGGAAAAAGTCGGAAGGTTTTAAAGAAAAGGTAATAATGGATGACTGCGACTCACCAACTGAGTCAGGTTTAAATGAATTGCAATTATTACCACTGCGGCGATCATGTCTTCATTTAAATTTGTATTTCCACAGTTCACATCAACATTCTATGAACAGCTTTGTTTGCTTGAACAAAGAATGACCATGTTGAGCTAGTCGGTCAAGGGTATGTTCACCTAATAAGCATTCTTTAACTTTTAAGACAGATCTTTTTCATTGTTTTATTTCACAAGTACAAGTGTTAACAATGGTGCCTTTTGCCTCGCCATTGTAAACGTCCTTACAGATCGGACTCAAGAGCCATAATGGACCATTATGGACCATTATGGCTCTTGTCGGACTTGAATACTTTGTCTCAGTAGTACTTGCGTACCGTTAGCAATTTTTTGTTCTGTCGGTTTGAATTTTATCATGATTTTGTGAAGTATTCCTTTAGTTTTGGTACACTGTGTTTAAAAATAAGCTAGCGGGTTTTTGTGAGAAACAAATAACGGAATTTATCATGGTGACCTTTTTGTCGTCTACTCAGTCCTCATTCCCGCAAAATCATTCCCTTTTAACATTTCGTTAAACGTGAGGCATAGCTAGCTATTTTGACACTGACATTTTTGTTATGCTAGGTTTTCCTGTGTATAATTAAGTCGTACGAATGTAAACATTCCTATGATTACAGACCTACCATTGATAATCGTTATAATATATATACAGCTATCTAGGGGGAGGTAACTAGCCATGGATACTCCGAGCAAAGGGAGCCAATCAAAACACGCGAAAATTGCTTTCAACTGATTTCGTGAGTGCTATAATATAAATCTAGTAATGCGCGTGGCAGGTTTGATTGGAGTCCATTTCAGGCTGCGTTCACACGACGAATGTTTGACCGCCCGAAAAATTTGACTGGCCACTTCGTTCTCAGAGAACCGTTCAATATTTTCGCTTCTCTGTTTAAATGGAATTTTGAACGGCAAGACGTCTTAATTTTTGTACGGTTAACGCGTTCCCGTGTGAACGGAACACCTAAGCACACGAATTTTCAGTCGGTCGAAAATTCGTCCGGTTCCGTGTAACGTTAGTCTCCGTTGCAGCCGTTTTTAGGCTTGTCACGCAACGCTCTTCTCACAAAGGAGCGTTGTCTGACGAGCCTAATGAAGCGCGTGGTTGCGAATGAGAGTAGTGTAAAGCCTCAGTCCCGGTAATCAGCATCTGACGACCGCACGGCGAGCGGGAATTTGATTTGTTTAATCGTGACACGGTCTACAAATAACTAAAACAAAATTAAAGACCAAAAATAAAACACAAACAGCGGTGATAAACATCGTGAGCTTTTGCATTTTTATAAACTTGACGTTTCGTTTACTATTCAACATACATTTTCAGAAGTGGTCTAAAGTGACCTTTAAGGACGAGACTTTCTCAAACCGTTAATAATTCATAAAGAAAATACGAAGGAAAATGTTGTTTAATGAGTGTTTACAGATCAGATGAAAAACTGCTCAGTTTTGCATCCTTAATTTCTCGTTCTCAAATCATTTTTTTTTTTTCAGAAGTAATATCAAGCATTCGACGCAGTGTTTCATCAAACAGATGAAACACCTCGAAGTTCGTCATAAATACTTTGCTGCGCGTCCTATTTTCAAGTCTCTTCTCGGTGTTTCATGCATCTGGTGATGAAACACTGCGCGCGTCTCATGCAAATTTGATCATGAAAGTGTATGTTGAGTAGCATGCAAAAATGCGAAAGCTCACAATGTTTATCACTGCTGTTTGTGCTTTATTTTTGATCAAACTATACAGCGTAGCCACTCTCTAAAATTGAATACTGCGAAGTTAAGATCGCCCGACAGATTTTTGCTAGTCTTGAAGGAAAAAAAATCATTTTATAATTAGCACCTCTCCAATATCCAGCTAGTGATGGTGCGTTGTCGACAATGTAAAGGTCTGACATTAAACCATAATAAATGCTTAACATTTTATCGGTTCCCTAAACATCAGTTGCCTTTTTAGAATGATGTGCGTAAACCGTTGCCGAGGAAATACAATTTTTCTCGGTGGCATCTTTGTGACTATTGTTTCTTAAAAGATAAAAATTCATGAAAAGAAATTTCGGCTATTTTTCTTTCTTCCCTTCTCAAACCTGCTCGATGTTTTTTCTTTACTGTCAATATCTTTTTATGGTACGTTAGGATGCAAGAACAAAACAATTTTTTTTAGTAATTACAGAATGGAATTAAACAAACGCATCAAGAAAATACAAAGTCCAAAAGATCAGAATTTACGCGTATCCTGAATACTTGAATTGGCGCTGCTTTTATGTTTTTTGTGTTTGACACTATGCTAACACAGTTTTGAAACACATTATCTGGACTGTCTAACTCCGACCCCTTTCTCAGAGAAACTCCCCTCGAATCCTCAGATATCTTGAAGGGTTTTCCTAGTGCACTTTTATTGACAATTATGAATACATTGATTAATCTTAAACCTTCCGTTTTCTCTTCGATCAAATGAACAATTATGCCCAATTTTAAATTTTAAAAATAAAGCCAGGCCCTGTAGTTTTCCTTATATTTCCTTTATAGCATTACTATTCTTGGTTCTATGGAAGAGTCTTTCCAGGTAAATACAGTACATTTAATTTCCTAGCTATGTTGGTTTCTTTATAGTGGCGGATAAGGATAAGGTAGTAGTCCTATGTGCTTTCTTACTTAAGGATTGAAAATCATGCACACATCACTTAATCTATTTTATTATTAAAGCTACACTTTTTCGTACGAGACGCCGAATCTTTTAGTTCTCATGTCTCAAAATGAAGCCCTTAGGCAAATGTAAACTGATCGCATCTCAGTCACTGCAGTGGCCACGAAGTGAAGTACCGTATCTTGAGCTCAGCAATGGCGCTGTTTTATAAACAGACGAAGCACCCAGAAGTACCCTAAATGCTAGTTACAAAGCGTGCTGAGGTATATAAAAAAGTAAAATCACTTAAATATAAGAATATAGAAGAGCTATAATTTGTATTAACTGTCTTGCAGTTACAGGTTATAAAGTAAAAACAAATAGATGGCTAAAAATCAATGGAAACCAGCAGTATTGTCTAGTAATAAATTGCCTGGCATTTTAAAGAAGATCAGGATAGTTTTGTTATTAGGGTATAGCTCTTCTGCGATATCGTCACACTCTCGGCATCAGGTCATTTTAATCAAAAGTCAAAACGTAGCCTCTCTTTAAACGGAAAATGTAAAACCAAAGATTGTAAAAGGGGTGCGTCGAAGTACGTTTTGGTAAGGGCAAAATTCACGCGTTCATTTGATAGGTGCTACTGCAGCCTGCGTGGTAGACCTTCATAGGGGTAGGACGAATTCAGGCCCAATCCTCTTATATCTCCTTCCCCTGGCTTTCGAACGCCTTCCACGCAAGCTTGTGCGGCACAGTGGCTATCATTACCTTTATAGTCCGAGGAACTTTAACGATAAGCCGTTTCCCTTACTGGCGCCAAAGAATACTCATTGCATTGTATACTCATTCTTGGGAGAGAGAATGGTCAAACAAGAACGAATTTTGAAATTTGCAACTTTTGAATGTTAATTACGTTCTTGTCAATTCATTGTCAAATGGGGAGGTATGTTGACACAGCCGTTTTTATTAATTGTTCCTGTTTAGCTCGGGAGTAAGAAGGCACTGATTAAAATATCATTTGAGCCCAAGGGGACACTTAAGTTATAAAGTTTATACACTGTTCTCTAGAAACCATTTTCTATCTGACCAAGGAAATGACTTGACGGCTGTTCGCGTGCTAATTCATGCTAATTCATGCTAATCCATGCTAATTCGCGTGCTAATTCATGCAAGTCTGCTTGACGAGTAAAAGGAACGTCTCCGTGGAGGGGCTACGTATTTGCTTCGTTTCCAACGTTCCTCTTAGCTTCATCCTGTCTCCTTCTCGATCTAAAACTTTTACTTCTTTGGGCACGGGGGAAGTAAGTTATTTCAAAGAGAAAATTTCTGGGAACAAAACAATCTCGTATAGAGTTAAAGCTGTATACATGGGGCGCATTTGAACCAAAAAAAAAAAAACATCGATCATAGTAAGCTTGGAGAAAAATGATTGCACAAAGAAATATCCAACCCCTCCCCACTTAAAAAAAGGTTCGGCTTTTGTTGCTTCATCGGTCATTTATTTATTTCAATCCTGGATTGCTTTTTTAAAAATTCAAAGTCCAATTTTTAGAAACAAGAACCATGACTCTCTATTTATTTTTGCATTTCACTTATGCGTCAACGTAGGTAAGTATGTCCAACTCCGGTTGACTGTATTTTTTTGGTTTGGCTAAAGGTAACAATTCCTCTGAAGATGTGATTATTTTAAATTTAGATTCTGGCCCAGTTTATTGACCGAGGGTGCCAAAAAACGAACCTGAAACGCTTACCGTCTTTTGTTCCCACGGCGGCTACCACTGACTCGATCACAGTCGACTATGCTGAATATTATGTGCGACGTGTAATGGGAATGAAGTCCTTCACTTTCTTACTGATCCCATCACACCCCGCAGATTGAGTCCACAAAGGACGGGTCAGCGGCTGCCATCTCAGTAGTCTTTCACTTAGGCAGAAACGAATGGTACCCAATCCTCAACGATTCTTATGAGTTTGGTGCAGCCGCGTTAAATTCCCGCCAAAACGTCTCCCCTATTCAAGGCACTTGCCAAATTTCACGTAAACCTCCCTATGGTTTTACTCTGAAATACAAGTGTAATTCGCCGAACTGTCGAAATGGCTACAAAAAGTGCATCGAGGTGGTGATGTCATTCTGCTCTAGATATTTCGAGGGTCTCGAAGTTTCCTTCGACGCCAATTTCATAGGCTGAGAAAACAGCTGACATTAATTTTGGTGACGCTACCACTGATTTCCCCGCCAAATGACGTCTGAGAAACGAGCGCAGACATTGCATACTGATGAGGCGTCACTACCCAGATCTGGGTAGTGCTTCTGATTGGTCGTGCCGCGTGGGAAATTTGATTCAACCAATCAGAAGCACTACCCAGATCTGGGTAGTTACGCTTCACCAGTACGGAATTTTACGCTCGCCAGTCTCAGACGTCATTTGGCGGGGAAACCAGTGGTAGCGTCGCCAAATGTCGGCTGTTTTCTCAGGCTAGTATATAAATATCAATCTCGTGGCCGCCAAGTACGGTTCTCTTGATTTAAACAAATACTCTTCCGACAACCAATTGTGTCAATCGGGCACAATTTATTATTTGCATAAGCTTCTCAGGGCTAAAATTTGTAACACATATAATATATAACACATAATTTTTGTTTTGTTTTTTAATAACTGTTTACACGCAAATGTTTTAATAATTCCGCGAAGAGACTGCGACGCCTGGCGAAAAATAGTCTGCGATGCAAAGTTTAACAGACCATCCTTCAAGCTGGGTACTGAAAGAATCTACCCTCTCATGATATCGTTTCTGCGGGTGCTATTGTCCTTCTAATAGCTTCATAAGGGATATTGATAGTGTCATTAAGACCGGTACTCAACTGCTACCAACGCCTCTACGTTAGAGAGCAATCTTTCAAGATGAATTCTTCCTATGAATTCTTAGGTTCTCCCTCGCTGCTGGATGGCCTCTCCAGAGTGAGACTTTCACCAGAGCCAGATGAATCTGCCCCTGATAAAATGGGATCATGTTCCAGCTCACTGGCTACCTCCCAGTCATTCAAAGGATCATCAAGGTACTCATCTGGTTCTTCGATGCTCTCGATTCTTGTTTTCATCCTCGCTCTGAAATACGTTACATACGATATTTCATTTTTCATCATACTTTCGCACAATAGTCTCTTTTTCTCAGGAACATTTTTCTTGAGAGAAAAGCCTTTTACGTAAACACCTGTATAGGCCTCGTCCAAGAAGTCACCCTGCTGAAGACAAGCTCTTGTCAGGGCTCTATTTTGGCGTCTAAACCGTTTGAGTTCTCTCTGAAAACTAGGTCCCTCTGCCCTCACTTTCCTCCAAAACGTTCTATTGAAATGCTGGTAGAGCATAGAGTCAGCTTTGTTCCAGCTCTTTATGTCTTCCTTAACTTCAGAGCTCATGAATTTTCGCTTTTGCTTATCCTGCCGTTCATTTAGCTTGAAGTAAATAATGTCTTTCATTTTCCAGCATAGAAGGCGCTTAAGAAGCAGTAGAGACTCGTCGAAGTACTCCAAGATCATTACAAGGTCAAATTCCTTTTCTATAAAGTCCAGGTAACGTTCCACGGCGGTAACGTTTTGGAAGTATCGATAATCTAAGCCCAGGTCGAAAAGCATTGGATTTCGAACCAAATGAAGCGCCAAGGTTTGTTTCATTAGGGGTCTAATCTCCTGGAAAGGTGGTGGAAACTTCAAAAAGGTTCCGAGTGGATCATCTTCGTCTTTAAACCCCAACGGTTTGGCAAGATGCATAAAGTTGAACACTGATTCGTACTGTGCTGCCGGATCCCTTAAAATCGTTATGTAGCGACTTTGTTTTTTGGGAAATAAATGGTTCATTGGTCGCTTGTTGAAACGCGCGTGATTGCACATTATGTTTGCCCCAAGGTTGTACAAGGGTGCGGTGTAGGAAAGCCGAAATCTTGCAGGCCACATGAACGTGAATAGCTGCTTCTGTTTCGGCAGCACAAACGTTAAGTTGTTGGAATCGCCGTATCGATTAAGAATGTTTGTTATTGTACTACCGCCCGTTTTGTGTGTTTTAAGGAATAGAATTTTATCAGTCGGTGAACACGACTTGTGGCTTCTATGTCTTGGATAATTTGACTTCTTGAATTTATTGAATTGTTCAAGTTTTGAGGCTGCATTACTTTTTGTTTCCACTAGAAAACTCCTTGATTCTATGGGCATTGATTCTGCTGTATGGATTATCGAATCTCGTGCTATCAGAGTTCTGTTTAAACAAGAAAAAAAAAAAAATGAATTAATGAACTAAAAAAATGAATAAATAGATAAAGAAATAAATCGTTACCCTGGATACTTGTAATCAATGTCGGCCGCTGGCTGACACATCTTTGACCGAAGGCCGAGCCACGAGCGACGAAGCGGGACACTTTTGACCGAAACGCGAAACCGCGCGTGCAAAGTCTCTGGCACCCAGGGTAACAAATTATATGCTATCGATAGATGTTACCGGCAACTTGATCTCAACCCTTGGCATATTAGCTGGTTCTACAATATTGTTAGCATAATTAATTTCCGAACTGGTCCGATAGCCTCCAGACTCCGAAATCCACATGTCGCCTCATGCAAGTTAATTCGGGTTCCGGAATCAGGGAAATTTTTCTTGAGGAATCTGGAATCCTGGGTTTTGGAATCCGGAATCCAGCTCAAGGAATCCGGGATCCCGCTAACTTTTGGAATCCGGAATCCAATACCTGGACTTCCAGAATCCACAGCATGGAATTCATAATTCAAGATTTTCTTGGATTGTCTTACATGGGGCGATACATATTACTTAATTATGTTTCTTTGCCATATCAATTAAAAACTTGAATGTGGTGGACCGTATTTATTCGATTAAACGCCGCCCTCGGTCAAACGCCGCAGATAGAAGCAGAATTACCAATAAACGCCGCCCTCGAATAAACGCCGCACCTAATCAGAAGAACGCTGCGTTCATTCGAGAATGATAAGAAACACCTGGGCACATCTTGGTAATTTACAGCATCCAGACATTTACGATTCTATATCAGCAAAATAAAAGAGACAATGAAACTTTTAAATTATATAATATTTACAAACGATTTACAAATAACTTTTGCAAGTGGTTTTAAAAAAGTGATTTCGAAAAAAATGCCGTCCCTTGATTAAACGCCGCAGTGGAAACCCTAGTAAATATTTAATAAACGCCGCGGCGATTAATCAAATAAATAAGGTATGTTTGAGAGAGTACTGGATATTTTCGAATTTCCAAACGCTCACTTTGAAAAGGATGCCAAAACAGTTCAAAAATTTTATACAATGAAAGAAATCGCACTCGCCCTCGTTTCTAAAACAAGGCTTGGGCGACTCGAAAATGGTCTTTTGTCACCAAATATGTATCCTGCATTTTCAAATGGGTTAAACACGATACATTCAGAACTCGATACTTATTTTTTGTTTGTTTATTTGTTGTTATTGATGTTGTTGTGGTCGTAAGCAGAAATAACCCAAATCTTTCATGTCATTTTCAAGTTTTTTTGTTGCATTAAGGCAGAAACAATTGCAAGAAGCAGTCAAACCATGTTGTTATTGAGCGTAAAGGAGGTTGTTGTTGCAAGAAGAAGTCAACTTGAAAGAGCAACGAAGCATTATTTAGGTGGACTGAATTGATGAGGAGAAATGATGAAGTAAAAACAAGATCATCTACAAGAAGAGTAATTAACGTGCACGCCGCATTGATTCTTTTTTTTAAATTTCATCCTATCTGGTTTCCAAGGTCTTTCCTCACCCTTCTCCTGGAAAGGGGAAGGAGATTATGATCCTTGGCGGTGGTTATTAGGAGGTCAGTAATCTACTGTAGATGAATGGCTCGCTTGTGTTTCTCCTTGCCCGAATTAACCAGCCATGCATATTAAACTAAACTAAACTTACTAATCTAATATTGTCTGCTTAGCATTTTATTTTGGGGAAGAGAGGGGGGGGGGGGGGGGGGGTGGGGAGGGGAGACCCTATGGCCACTTAAATTGCGCTTAGGGCTTTAAGACTTTAAATCTGCTAGTAGCTTACAATATCCACCTGGAATTTGCCTAGTAAGGTCCGTTTAGTTAAACGATTTGATATCCGACATGTTGATCCAGTTCTTTTTTTCAATCAGGTCATTGTTGGATGCGATACCCAATTCAACAAATTTTAGACAGTGTTTGGGTAATGTTGACCGAGGTATAAAAAGACAAATTGTTGTACTGGATAAATGAGCCCTAAGCGATGTTACAAGCTTCCGTGTAACATCAAATTCAGCTTCTCGATCGTATAATGGGCTTCGAAGCACCTCTCTCGATGAAAATCACTATTGCCTTTGATAAATTATTATAACTTACTTGCCATTTGCCATGGGGCAGGATAGTGTGGAGAAAAATCTTTCCCTTTCATAAAAAACAATGCAAATCGCCGTGGCAGTAATGAGACTCCAAAACAGCGTCCTTAAATGAATTGCCATGATAACTACTGGGCTTAAAAAAGCGTCCACATTTCATGGTTTCTTGGTTGTCAATTTATGCTTTCATAAAGGATTTAGCGTAATCAAACCCGTTGGAATCAGAAGCATTATCAGTTTGTCTTTCAGATTGAACCGCACTCCGGGCTTTTTGGTCGATAAACTAATTCGTTAGTTCCTTGAAAATCAAATAAAAGCATTCGTTTTAGAACAACTGTCAACGATTAATCTTTAATGACATAAATGGTCTTCGCTTGTTCTTTTCACCTGCATTGCCAAACATGACTCAAGTTTTATTAAGTTGAGGATTCGAGAAATACAAGTGTTCTTCATTCCATTCTTCTCGTTTATATCTCGGCGTAAATTGTCAAAGTAAGTGCGAATCCACGGATATTACAAAAATATCCAGTGGTTTGAAATCAAAATATTTGCAGGTAGCAAAAAGAGATCAATTTCCTATAGAATTGAACACAAGCTAAGCATGAACGTGTGACCACTTAGAACAGGAATATTTGCTTTAATTATTATAATAACCTCATTCCTGTGCGGAGATTATTGAAAAATGCATTTGGGATAAACAAAAATCACCCTCGAGACATGCAAACTAACCAACCTTTCTACAGATATTTTTATAAGATTGAAAAATCGGATCGTTTAACAAAAACCTTCTTTACTCTAAATGTAATAACGGAAATGCACACAAAGAGAAACGGCACTTTGAAACAACTACACGGCAACCGGCACCAAGTCTTAAAGGAATTGATGGAATTATTATAAACGAGTTCTACCACCCCACGGAAAGACTGGTGGTCTCTTTTGCCAATCCCTCTCTAGCACGAGTTCAATCCGCTGTTCGGGAATTTGAGCCCGCCGAGGAACAACACCCAGACCCGAGAAAGCCGTGTAAATCAAGTCTAACTCCATCATAAAATAAGATGCAGAGTCGTTTGAATAATAGCCCTCTGCCTATCACTCATGAAATAAAAACAATTGCAATATTGAAATGGCTTTACAAAAATAGATTTGCGGCACTCGTAAAATCTAGTTTGAAACGCCAGAAAAACGTTTACATTGTAAACGCGTAATCTTCGGTCCCGAACTTATGGGCGTACATTCGATCAAGACGTTTCACCCAGTTCTCCGAATTCCTCGAGTTTTTATGCAGTAAAAAGTCAAGTTTTATTAAGTTGAGGATTCGAGAAATACAAGTGTTCTTCATTCCATTCTTCTCGCTTGTATCTCGGCGTAAATCGTCAAAGTCAGTGCGAATCCACGGATATTACAAAAATATCCAGTGGTTTGAAATCAAAATATTTGCAGGTAGCAAAAAGAGATTAATTTCCTATAGAATTGAACACAAGCTAAGTATGAGCCTGTGACCACTTTGAAAAGGAAAATAAGTTCCGTCAATAAATTCATTCCTGTGCGCCGATAATTTACACCAATGCACTTGCAGGCAGATAGAATAAATTTGACCTAGACACTTGAAACAAACATGCGAACCAACCGTTCATTAACAGATATTTGAGGAAGAAAATATCCCGTCTATCAAAACCGCGTCATTTTTAAGTAGAGGAGGAGAGTGTGCAAATTAAAATTTTGGATATGCCGGTTGGCAACGTAAAGCAGAAAAATGCAGTATAATCCACATGCCTATACAAGCTGAACTTTACTAAATTTCCAATTCAGTCGGATTTTTAAGCAACCGTGAAAAAACTGAAATCCAGTTTGAAGCGCTATCTGGGCAGACTTCCCCACGCTTAACAAGAGGTGAATAAAGTTATGCAATGGTGTCTCAGTGCAAGCATTTAAATTTATATTAATAATAGAATGACGAATTGTTTGACTCAATAAATTGACTCTAAATATGACCAAAACTGAATTTATGTTAATCGGATCAAGACAAAAATTGAATAGCCTCAGGCCGTTCTTCCAGACTTAGAAATTAATGGTACACAATTAAACAGAGTCGATTTTACCAAGTCACTTGGTGTATTAATTGATGAAAATCTAACATGGAGTAATCATATCAACGCTATATCTAAAAAAATCTCTTCTGGTATTGGATCTATTAAACGAATAAGTCACTGTGTTCCTCCTGCAACTCTACATAATATCTATCATGGGTTAGTCCAATCCCACTTCGATTATTGCAGTGTTGATTGGGGTAACTGTGCCAAAACATTATCTGACAAATTACAGAGACTTCAAAATCGTGCAGTCCGCGTCCTTACCCATTCTACTTATGATGCTGACGCCAACCAACTATTTAAAGAATTAGGCTGGGACAATTAGAAACTCGACGCCAAAAACTAAAGGCGGAGATGGTCTATAACTCCTTAACGGCCTCGCACCGAATTATTTGTCCTCGAAATTCATTCAACGGAGTGATGTGATTACTTCTTACAATTTGCGTGATTCTGATAATAAGCTCGCAATACCATTGCCACGTACTAACCATTACAAAAATAGCTTTGCCTATAGTGGTGCAGTCCTCTGGAACAGTCTACCCTTAGCTGCTAGGCAAGCAACATCTCTGACTAATTTCCGACGATTCTTAATTAATTCCGACACGGCATTCATGTAAAATAGGCTTTAATTTAGTTTACTTTTCTTTAATAGTTAGCCATAGTTTATATCATAGAAGATTGATTTATATACATAGTTTCGTATTAAGTTGTAGCTTTATATTAAATAGTTAATGCCTGATGTATTTACCGTGTTTTTAAATAAAGATGATGATGATGATGTACCCATCAGTCCCGGGGCGGGGAGGGGGGGTTACTCAACAAAGTTTATACGGGGAGGCTCTCCTCCGAGGTCCAACCCATTACCCTTTTATTTTCTGTTTCTGGCAGATAAGTTACCCCTTTCTTATAAAAAGTGTACCCCTTTCACATACCTTGTTAGCGCTGCATCCTTTTTAACTGCTGTAAATGCACGCTCTTTAGGGTATGAATACACCTCAAATCAGAACCTTTTTCTTGACTTTTTTACAGCAATCGTCTGTTAGTCCTTTTTATGGACCAAGAAGATGATAGAAATTCCTACCCTTTCATATACTTTAAGCCTGAAAAACGTACTTTTTCGGGTAGAACCTCTGTACCATTATAGGGCGTATCTCTCCTGGGTAAGTTTGACAGTCAACAGATTCATTACAATTCATGAAGGCTATCTTTCGCATTTCAGGATGAAGAAGAAGCTGAATAATCTAACCATTTTTGCCTTTGAAAATTAGAAATCAGGACAACTAATCTGATTTTTTCTTCTTTTTTTGTTTAAAGATGCTGGCTATCTGCATTCTCGATGTAAACTCGGGCTTGGACACTTCAGTCCGGCTGTTCCTTAAATTCAGTTAGCTATTCATGAACGTGCCTTTATTATATAGACACAAGTGTTTTATTGGAAAATACACCACTCGTAAAATTCATAAAAACTACATCCGGGACTCGAGTTGTTTATTTTCCATAATCTCACACGTGAGTTCATTGATGACGTAGTTTCGGTAATTTCCTCTATTGCTTTATCGATGTCTTTTTGTCTATATAATAAAAAGAACATTACACAGCGGCTTGAAGATATGAATTATATTTTCTCGTGGCAAAAACAATATTTTACTCACTCTCTGCGCTCGTTCTTTAAATATTGTTTTGCGACTCGAAAATAAAATTCATATCTTCGCACCACAGTGTAATATCCTCTATTTAATTCCCCCTCTTGCACTCTAAAATTGAATATATGAATATTTGGGGTTATTATAGACAGGAAGCGTGAGTAGTCTCATCTGAGACATTCATATGTGTTGTATTATCATTGTTTTAACTTTATCTATTTTTCTTTGCTTCAAACTCACTGCCATTTCACAACAACCCTGCTCCTAATCAAAAGAAAATAAAAATAAAAATTTAAACTGAAATTTTAAAATGAATATTTCACTTCAACTCAGTGAGAAGAAAGGTTATTTAATTCCAACTTTGTACACTATAACTATTCGACCTGGGACAAATTAATTAAATACCCCACGTAAGCACTTGAACTGAAAATCTTCATAATGATTATCGTTTTTAGTGTTCAAATGAAAATTTACTTTAACGCACAGATAGCAAAAATATTGTTACGTGATTCTGTTGTTTGGTTATATAATTTTGTATCCACAGTAACATATCAGAATACGAATTTGAGTCTGTATCCATCTTCGTCATACGCTTTCGTTGCTACAACTACCAGAAAAGAGGCCGACAGAATGCTTCGCCATAATGCCTTAATGATTTATTAATGTTTTGGAGATGAGCATAATTGTACCTAGAAAACAAAAGAGCGCACCAAGATATCAACGCGGTGTTTACTTAAGAGTTCAAAAACTCAATTTCAAAATGCAAATGAAATTCTCGCTCATATTAAATATGACGATAAGCTTTTCCGACTTAGAGTACTTTGAAACCGGTTCCCAGTGGATCAGCGATTTTATCGTCGGATAATTCCCCCCAAAACTGCACCGTCCATTACACAAAAGGATCAACTGGAAAACGCTGTTAAATATTGCTATCAGTCGTCGTTGCAAAAACTGTGTTTTTTTGCCATGAATCTCATACATTTGTTATTGTTATTTGCGGGTTTGATGAAGGCTGGGCCAAAAGAAGCCCTGACTATATTTTCTGTGGTGATAACATCGTCATTAGCATTGACTACAAGTACAATTATTAACAGAGAGAGTTCTTATCTCAGGCAGTCTGATGGCTTAAAAGAAGCTATCTTAGCCACTGACGCGATTTCTGCGATCAAGTTAAGAATATCACCTGAACAAACACAACATTTTGAAATGACAACTGCCACATCAAAAGATTTAGGTGCACCACGGGCGACACAAAGAGTAGCTTTTATCGCTAGAAGTATCCAAGCTACCACTTCGAGTATCCGCTCTTCACGCAGGACAGAGGTTTCTACTTCTACTACAGTTTCTGCAAATCATGTTGGTGGTTATAATCTCCCCGCGAGCATAATTGAGCCATCTTCTGCGGCTTTAACTTCAGCATACCAGTTAAGCAGTTTGACTTTTAATTCAACGGTAAATTTACATGACGGACAGACCGATGTTAATGACGAATGTGATTCAGACGCTTGTGATACATATGTCACTCGCTGGGTGGATTTTTACCTAAACGTAAGTAAAAAGAAGTTATTTTTTTAGGATGGATTTACAACATCAACAAATATTATAATAATGCTTACCGACGTAGCATTTTCCAACCACTGATCATGAATTTCTCATTGGGCTTACTTGAATTAGAATCAGTGCAGGTTGTGAAGTCGACAAAAAGAATATAGTTCCTTATGATGTACATATTTCTTCGCCGACGGCTTAACAGGTCCAGAAAGCTTACGTCGTCACCAATATAATAATAGCACTGCTAGACTGAAAACTATAATAAAATTTTAAAAAATTTCGTAGTGTTTTTAGTTATTAGACCAACATCAAATCACTCAGTGATTCTTTGCTCGGCCATGCTTTTTAATTTATTTTCATTAAGAAGCACAGATTGGCTCCTTCTAGTTATGAGACCTCTTTCTTCGTAGTCTATATCTAGCTGGATTTTGAAAATGTTACTGCCAAATAGACCTTTTGCGTCCAACAGTTTTTTTTGGCAAAAAAGTAGCCAAAGTAGCCATTATAAAACCTAAGAGTGCAACTATTGTTTTTTCTCCTTTCTTCTTCCTCCTGCAGGCTCTTTCTTAATTTTCTCCTTTCCTTTTCCTTGGATAGTGTGATTTTGGAGCTTATCGGGCCCAAAAAACCTGCCTTTTGACGCCTTTATACTCAAATGACAGCAAATTTCGTTGTAATAGCTTGGTTTTCAAAACATCGGTTAGATATATATGGTATCTACACATGGACTGATTCATAAGTCATGGTGAAATAGTCTACATCGATCCTGACACAGCTGAAGTTCTAACACTGAGTAAACAGCAGTTTGTAATAAAACAAAGTCCCTCTAGACTAAACTAAAAAAGTATTAAGGCTACTGTACGCAGTCGATAAATCTTCCAAAACGCCAACTATTTGTCAAGAAAACCGATCATAAAACCTTTATTTTTATTCCAATATCTATCGAAGGAAAGAGACATTATTTAGTGTGCACTAATAGTGAAAGTATAATTACAACATCCAGCTTATATATTTGTAAACTAATGACCATAGTCTTTATATGCCACTTATTACCAAGAGTGGGGTCATTACAACGAAATCTCAGACCGTATTAACTTCGCTATTGGTCAATATATGGTACATCAAGGCCGAGGTCTGAGATTTCTTTGTAATGGCCGAACGGACGAGGCTAATAAGTTATTCATTATATGGCTTTTTTATTATGGACCTGAGCCTGCGATTAGTTAAAACCAATAACTACTCAGCGAATAACTGAAAAGAAAAAACACGTCACCAGATGGCACGCTGATATTGGTATTGATATTGATTGTTAATTAAAGTGCAGTTCCCCTACCGTCAAGGAAATGATTACCGGCAATTTTTATTTTGAATTCAAAAACAATTTGAGTTTCATGTATAATTGTTATCGTGGGCTACGTTTGGGGCGTAAAGTCCTGGCTTCATAGCGTCTTACCTAAAGAATTATGAAAGAAATTCACACAAACTCGTACGCCACTAAACCGTGACGTAATTAGCTACATGCAAGTTTTGTTCTCACCACATTTATTCTAATGAGGAACTTTAATTTTGGTAAGAATGAAAATGAAACAGTTTTTCTTTCCAATTTTTTTTCTTTATATAGATGGGAGGCTGGATTATGCTGTCTATTGTTCTCGTGGGAATTGTTATTCTGACCGCTACCTACATTCAGGGAAGAAAGAGAAGGAAAGAAATCAAAACGCTGCCTCAGTTGATGTACAGGGAAATGCATCGCTATAGAGATCGTTGGGTGTGAAAGACCCTAAACAAACCATGGATTTCAAGGCGGCATCCACGTAAAATTATGCGAGGCACGCACGCTCATGATCTTTGACATCCAAGTGGAGAGCTTGCTTATAATAATGGATAGTGGAAAGGATGCAGGCGCACTGGCTAGAGAAAAAGAGAGATTACCAGAGAAGTGTAACCACATGTTTGAATAGACTGGTACTGTAGTTGGTGTATGCTATCATTATTCATAATTGTTTTAAGCTGGCCTGCGTAGCTCCACGTAGCGGACTGGGGGCGCTCTTCCCATTCTTCTCGCGGCCATACAGCAAGGCAAGGACAACAGCAGCTCCTGTGGAATATCCTAGAAGAAAACGCTCGGGAGCTACCCTTGTTGAAAGAGTCGGGAGGGATGATTCGCGCCAGCTATGCAGGTTCTAGCAAGTAGCACTGAAGTAGTGGCCTTTGCCGCTTGTGTTTGACGTGATAAATGATTTTGCTTTCATTGGCATCAGTGAAAGTGAAAACCGTTCCATAAGTCGTTTGCTATATTGTTAGGCTAATATTTTGTAAATGGTATGTTTAGATAAATTACATTAAATCTCTTAAACTTCGCTTAGGAAAAAATGGCTCGCCATCAGATTTTTAACGAGAAAAAAGGTGTTGCGTGCTAAAAGCTTACCAAGATTTGTCATGGCCAGAAATTCCGGACAACGTAACGGCGTACGCGCGGGATGACTCAGCGATATGGCCGCCAAACACTCAAAGGAAATGTATGGCAGAAATAACTTGAGACAAAATAAAATAGAGCAAGTTCTGGCTCAACCGGAACAAGTGCCGCGATGCGGTCGTGTTCTTGAAAGTTTCCTCGGCTATTCTGATTAGTTGCTTTTCATCAACAAATGTTACTGGCCCTGCTTTTCATCGATGTTTATTTTCGAAGCTTGGCTCATACAATGCTCTATATTACAGAGGCTTGAAATCCAATATTTGCATCCCAAACAGGTTTTGATCCGCTATGTATAACAGACAACATAATCGGGATATTCCAAGTGCCGCGATCGCTTGAGGAAAAGCACCGTATGGTGTACTATTTGACCAATTTTCACCTTCGATACTGATTTCATCGCTCTGCCTCCAAAAACAGTTCAGAGTAGCACAAATCAGTTCTACCAAAAGAGAAGATATCAAATGCCAGGGGCACCCAACGGCAATTTTCGGAAAATATCTGTTCGGAAGACGATTTGATCTAGAATTTTCGGAACAGTTGTTGTAAAAGTTTTTGCTTGCCTGCCTCTCCTAGGATTTTCGAACATCTAAAAAGTGGTATAATTACTCATTTTTAACGTATTTTTACCCTAAAAAAGGCCACCTAGAACTTTCGGGGGCCTTTTTCTGGCTGAAATTTTCGAAAAGGTAAGCTTTGATCCCTATAATTTTCGGATCACTAGACTTTCAGCTAGGAAATCCGAACAGATGAAAAGTTTTTAGGGGATAAAAATATGCCTATATCTACCATTTAAATACTAAAATACTTTCAACAATGCTATGTTAAGTGGTTTTGAACTATATCCTCGTTGGGCGCCCCTGAAATGCCACGCGAGCGTCTTGTTAGTGTTGATCCGAGAACCACATGCCATATTTTTGGGCAAAAAACTCGCATTTTGCAGCCCAAACTCCGCCATGTTTGGTATCAAAATTTTCAGTGAAAAACAAGCTATCTAATGCTGTAGAGAATTGTGGGATACAAGGACAATGGAGAGTACTTTTGGCCAGTAAATATCCCCATGGACGCGTCACATTTTCGCGGGAATATTAAAATTTTTCACACAACCACTAGACCGGATCGGTTTTTGTTTGTTAAAAATGTCGGATAACTTAGATTTAATTCAAATTGAGAAGTTTAAGAACCCTGTAAGTGTTAGCGGTGATCAGTGCTTGCAACATGTTCGTTTCGTCAACAATGTGTATCATCAGAAGACATAATTTTCACTGTACACATCGGATACGATTGTTTGCGATGTTTGCATGGAGCAAAGCGAAAGCGCCTATTATAAGAGCAATGTTGCAGCTATGTCTTCTTTCTTTTGGATGTGTTGTAAAGAACGACAGAAGAAAGGGCGTTTAGCTCTGAATAATCAAGAACATTTCTTGATCGACGGCGACTCGTATTTTCCGCCATCTTTATTTTAGTGGTAACACCGCAGATAGAATGCGGGCTCAAATGTCCGAAATTTCTGGCCATGAGATTCTTAATGGAAGTCAGGTTCATTCAGGTTGAGCAGGTTAAAAACGGTGATCATCATCGCCATCATCATCATCATCAATAACAATCACGGGGTTTAGACGCCGAACTTTTTATGAGCCGAACCTAATTCCAATCCCTGGGAGGGGGGGGGGGGGATACTCCCTATGAAGGCCTATAAGGGGAGACTCCGCCCGAAAGAGGTCTCTTTTTCAGGCTTCAGGTATATGAAAGGGTGGGGATCTCACTAGTTGAAGCATACGAAAGGGGTGGGAAATCTGTCATTTCGGTCTGTGAAAGGGCCCAAAAGGGCTAACAGGTGAATTTTATGGTTTTATAAAGTCGAAAAAACGTTCTAATTTTGTGATTGATTCCTATTTAAAAGACAGCGCATTTACAGCATTTACAAGGGGTGTAAAGTTCTAAACAAGGTATGTGAAAGGGGTTACCTTTTTCGTGAAGAATGGTCTATAAAAGGGTAAGGGGTTGGACCTCGGGGCGGCCTCCCCGTATAAACATTTGTTCAGCACTAGGCCTAGACAGATTGTGCTCGCAAAATCATGAAAAGTTGCTCTTTTTAAAGCCAAAAAGTTGCTAAAATGTTGCCCAAAAACCCAAAACGTTGCTACTAAAACTTCAAAAGTTGCTACTTTAATATATCAATATTTCATAGAAATATTATTAAATATCATCGATCATTGTTCTTTTTGGATAATTGGAACTTAAGAAAGTTCAATATATTAATCTGAAGTGTATATCTTGGGCACATGTATATTATAAAAGGTTTGCACAGTTGCAGAACAAAACTTAATATATTAAATGCTCTTGCATCTTATTGAGCAATGTCAACAAATTAAGAGTGTGTCCATGAGAGAACCAGGCAGGGGGTGATAATGCTCAAATCACGGATTTCGCTCAAACTTGGCACAATTGATGGGTTTGGTGAGATATTAACCTCGACAAAAAATAAGGTCTCAATATTGAATTCCCTGGGATTTACAGGGACCCCCCCTGAAAATCACAAAATCTACTCATTTTTGCATAATTAATTAGCTAACTTTGGTTTGGCTGTTCAACAAGTAGAAAAGACAACTTCAAACCTAATCAACTTTATCATCTTCTATGTTTATCAGACTTAATCCTCAGTAATTTATTTTTACTCTCTAATTCGATCTGTTCCTATTATTTAGCCTAAAGTAAGGTCATCTTCTCACTGTTTTGACCAAACCCTAAATTTAAGGTATTTTAGTCGCTAACATCTCCCATGAGCAACAACCTATGCACTTAATTCTCACATATTCTTTGAAAGACATCTTTAAGGTTATCAAATCAATCCTAAAATATTTGGGCAATCTCATACTTTATCAATAATGACATATTATGTACATTTGACTTGACGCTTATTTGTCATTTGACCAAAATTGGAAGAAACGTAACATTCGTTTTTTTAAACAAAAATAGCACAAAGTTGGCGAGAAGTCACAAATCAGATGCCTCATTATCGATACTAATAGCGGAATTGTTAGAAAGTGTCACCTGAGGCATGTTTTCTGTGTTATTTATGGACGTTTTGATGGATATTTTCTGGAACGCTTGAGTAAACACAAGGAGCAAAAGATTTGGTTCAAAACTTCGATCGGTCCAACTTGTAGGTGCTACAAGACCCAAAAACGATAAAAGATAGTGAATAAATGTTACATACACGTCTCTCAGATGCTTTAGTCTAGGTTGGCTGCTCCAGTTTCGTCTGGTCCTCTGTGGCGTTACTCTGCGTTACTTTGTGACGAGGCAATGAAACATCTTGAAACATTGCAAAATTAAAAGTGTCGGCTTTTCACCGAACATTCGAAGTCTTTGACATAAGTTGTAGTCAGAGAGAACAAAATGATTCTCAAAGGACAAGAAGGATCACTGACAATCCGTCTATATCTATGGAAAACAACCACCTGCTCGAACACCCTCCATCTTTGTGACTTTAGACTCTGCCTAAATTATCGAATCTGTTACGCTGGACTACCGGACTACGGAATGCGGAATACACTATCTATTGTTTGTACGCGCCAATATCCTGTTATAACTGGTGTGTTGAAAATAGGTTTTGAAAGTCGTGTTACTTGAAATTTTGAGTTTATTCGATGTTGACGTTAAATACCATGATAATAATCGTCCATAATAGCTCTTTTTATAGTCAGACCGTGCCATGCAATTTTCGACAATTAATGACTTGCCATTGGGCATACTTACTTATTGACTGCAAAAACATAATAATAACCGTTTTAAAAGTGTTGAGGAAAAACTTCTGAGGAATACAAAAGACCCAAAAGGGGGCACTAATACATTGCAAAAAAAGTCGGCTAGACTTCTTTAGCTAGTCAAGGAAGGTGTAAATTAAGAACAGTTTTTTTTAACACCGACTAATACACAACATTCACTTAATTCTCATTTAAGCTGTCATTTGCGGATTCATACAGTATAGAAGTTCTCTTAACGGACACCTTCTTATATAGCGAATAGCTCTCCTTATGACCACCATCACAAAACCTCGTTTCAACTCCCACACAGACGCTGGATTTTTACATTCCCGTAGGCGGCCGCGGACACTCAAGGGTTTACCGGTGAATTAGATGTTAGCTTTGATTTAAAGCTCTCGTAAGCAGACACCCGGAAGAAAATCTTATCCGCCTCTGAATGTTGTGCTTTTTTATATATATATTATGTCCACAGTCATATCGCTGTTTGTCACTGTTATGAATCATTCTTATATATCCGTTTCAGAGTTACCGTTTTTTCACACATACGTCCGGTTACACTTGAAAATACAAACTGAATTGTATGCCTTTACCTTATTGTATGCCTTTACCTAATTTCAATAATGCAATGGTCTGATCTCTGCGTTCCCTGTATGTCCTGCGCTCCTCGGAGTATCGGAGTAACTTTAGAAACAAAATAGATTTGTCTATAGTATAATGTAACTTAAAAATTGCATCAGTACATTCACTCCAAAAAGTAAATGTTTCCGCACTCAAGTTCCTCGTTAGAGACCTCCTGCAGTTCGACTCTCGTAAACCCTAATTTTCCAAGAGCAACCCCACGGGCATTATTTACTGAGCGTCTTCCGACCACGCACGGACCGGAACATCAAATGTCTGTAACTTAATTGTTGTGTCTGTCCATAATTCAACATTTGCTTGCCTCAGCACGGCACACTAACCTGGGCACTAAACTGGTTTTGGCGCCCCAAGAGTACGCAAAAAGGCCCTTCCGACGATGTCTAGGATGAGAAAATTGACCTTACCTTGGTAGGGTGAGAAATTTGAAATCTAAGTATCACACAGTTGAAGTAGCTCTTGAGGGAATGTGGGAAGAGTGTTAAACATATGGAAGCGGTTGTTTGAGAAAAAAGATCTAACTCAATGTGAAAGTGTGGTGTATTTTGAATCTACTTGGGAACATTACTGCTATAGTTAGGCTTTATAAGACCCCCAAAAGACCGTACTAGATAAAAAATTCAGTGTTTATGACAGTCAAATCTGATGCGAGCAGGGTAGGGCATTTGTGCGCATTTGGCCACTCCCCCGGGGAGTGGGGGCTCCTGTATGAAAACAAAATGGAATTCTTGTCGCAAGATAATCTGGACGTATCTCACGCTTTATTTGTCTCTTTGAGCTGGTCTGCACCAAGATCCGGCTTCACTTCGCTGCTAGTTGACGTGCAACTAAAATAGACAAAAATATTTATTTCCAAAACACGAAAGAAAATTAAAGCGACTTCTATCTCATCCTCGGAGACCCAGGGGCAGATAGTGGGGAAGAGGAAAAGTCTAAACGGGCGGGAAAATATATATATGGCACGAAGAAAAGTAAAGAACGGCGAGAAGAGCCCCTGGGAACAATGTCTTACCAGACCAGTTCCAAACGGTCGCCGCCGTTCTGGCTTCTGATTGGTGCCAGAAAAACACAAGTTTTCTGGCACCAATCAGAAGCCAGAACGGCGGCGACCATTTGGAACTGGTCTGGTAAGACATTGTCCCCAGGGGCTCTTCTCGCCTTTCTTTACTTTTCTTCGTGCCATATATTTTTCCGCCCGTTTAGACTTTTCCTCTTCCCCACTATCTGCCCCTCGGTCTCCGAGGATGCTTCTATCTCCGAGTTTGAAAAGAAATGGGATCATTTATAATCACGGTCTGAATAGAGTTGCCAATAGATTTGGAATTCTAAAATTTTTATTAGCGTATAATAACAATAAAATTATCTCAGAGAATATCGGAAAGTCATATTTTTCACATTTTGTTCACTGGAATCTGGCTCCTGGCTCCTGGCTCCTGGCTCCTGGCTCCTGACTCCCGATACAATGTTTCCGTATGGTGGCCAACCGCTGCTTAAAAATGCAGGCTCCAGTTAATGTCAAAGATGGCGGACGTTTCGTTTTTGTTTGTAACATGTCAATTGAGCTACAACAGTGGCAGAAATAATTCTTTCCATGGATTACAAATTGGCTTTCTACTTTTCGTATTGTTTTCTCCTAAAACAACTTGATTTGGATTTTTGTGCGTGAACTGATGGCTAAGGAATTTTAGTCGTACAGCGAGTCACGACGCTGAACTACGCTGAACTGGGCATCGAAGGTGGCATGGGGAACAAATCCAAGCGGGCACAAACTAGCAGTTGAGACATCCAAGAGATACGTATATGGATTTTATTGACCGTTTATATTGTTTTTAGGGCGAAATTATTAAAATAAGTAAAACTGTGAATTAATTCTTTGTATGTTGTTTTTCCTTGAAAAGATCGCGTATATAGCTATCAAAATCATCGCTAGAGTTTGTTGCACAATAATTTCAACAATTTTACCCTTATTAATGTTAAATCATTGTCTGATGAGTTTTTTGTTCGATTTCTCTTCATTCAGAGGCAAACGCACGAATATTGTGAGGGCCTGAATTTTGATGAAATATGCAAAAGTCGTTCAGTCACATGAACAGTTTATGTCAACACATGGAAGACAGTGAATTGCCCAAACTTTTTATGATCTTTTTCTGAACTTAAGTGATGGCTTTAACTACTCATGCAAAAGTTATAAAGATAAGGTGTTGCTCATCAGAGATATTGGGGAATGAAATACCCTAATTTTACGACTTACTCAGAACTTGGAAATGATGACCCAACTTAAGGGGACTAAGAGGGGGGAAATCGAATCGGCGACTTTAAAACGTTTATTGTGCTTAAAGTCTTATGAACTCAGATCATCTCTCAGTGCATTTAAGTTCCAGGTGGCTTTTCTGTTTGTTGCACTGGCATCGTAAAGTTAGCTAATTAATTATGCATAAAACGGGCAAAATGGCGATTTTTACAGGGGATGTCCGGATCTCCCAGGGAATTTAATATTTTGACCTGAAATTCTGTCACATAAGTTAACTCCTGGTACCTAACATTTGTGCCGAGTTTGAGCGAAATCGGTGATTTGAGCATTATCACTCCCTGCCTGGTTCTGCCTGGTTTTCTCATGGACACACTCTTAAAGAAAATAACAACAATGTGCGTGCTAAATACTCTGTTCAGTCGCGTAACCAAATTTAACAATGTTACATGTTAATTTTTGTGATTCTTATTAGACATATCAATACAAAGTTGCTCAAAAGTTGCTCAGAAAGCCAAAAGTTGCTCAAGGTTGCTAAAATTGGAAAAAGTTCAAAAGTTGCTCAAAAGTTGCCGAGCACAATCTGTCTGGGCCTATTCAGCACCCTCCCGCGTACGAATTAAGGCCGACCCGAATTATTTTAGACCGGCTGAACTGATTCACAAGCCTATGTTAATCCCGGCCGAACTAAATTCAAAAGGAGAGAAATTCTGTCGTGTGAATTAAACTTCTTGCTAAGTATGTTATAGTACCTAATGCATTAGGTTCGGCACATGAAAAGTTCGGCTCTGAATCAAAACCGCGGTATTATTAGCTGCGGTTCCAAATTCGCTCCAAAGGAGAAATTCTCGGCCGGGCCACAGGCGGGCCGGGCCCGGTTCCAAATTGAAATAGGCGTTCCTAATCGTTTCAGACGCCGAAATTTTCCTATACTTAATTCAATGTACTATGTTCGGCCGTGAAAAGTTCGGGCGTCTGAACCGGGCCTAACATGATTTTATATCGATCAGCGTGGCTCCTTATTAAAGGTAAATGTTTGAAATGAAATATAAAATGTGACAAACGATTCGCATGGCATTGTAAATTTTTTTTGTTTTATTACCATAGATATAGAATAAATAGGACAGCATTCATTTCTTCCTGCAATTAGGTTTAAATGGAACGCGAGTAAATTATTCTTTTGTACTTATGTCTATTTACATCTTTATCTAACTACAGGGTCCATATTTAAGCCTTTTTTAAATGAAAGCAAAAGCAATTTTTAACTTGTAAACAAGAACATTGTAAAAAGCAGTACCTGAAAACCGCCTTACATTTCGTAACGCGTACCATCATATGACGTTTGGCGAGCATTTATGCTACACCCTTCAAGTCCCAATATCAACATACAAATTCTCCCGACTGATCTCCATGCGTTTCTTTAATGAATTAGTTAGAAGAATTTAATAGAAGATCAAAGCATTTTCTCTTAGGCGATCATTTTATTAATTCTCATAACCTTATCTCTTGACAATGTATGGGTATCGTTAGGAGAAAATTAATGTTGGTCAGCGGCTATTGGGACTTAAAGGGTTAACGTTATAAGTTGCAAGCGATTTAGGGGCAAACTCTTGGGATCACGCGTGTTTTTCCTAAACATTCATTTCCCATAACTTGAAAACCAAAACCCTTGTTGCAGTTAAAATGTTTTTTTTTAATACCTTGCATTATCAACAGCTCTCTTATGTCTTGTATTTACCTTATCGTTTTATTGGACGGCGATCTTCCGACTAGAGCGATCTTGTTGTAATTCGATCCAATTAGGTGACTCAGAACTCACAAGGAAACAAAGTTGACATTCTACTCACGTATTCGCAAAGATTGCCATTCGTTTTGAAAGTGTTTGTGAGTTGCATACATGCATGCATACCCATTATTATTAGGGCGTGGTTCTACCACTTCAACTCAAAGGAGCTATCGAAAATCATAAATGAAGAAACGACATAAAAAAAGTCCTTACAGGCAATAGGCCCTTTGCAGCTTTCCATTCACGTGGTACAAAACCGCCATGTTGGGACGCAAAAGTCGCACTGGGGAAAGAGCAACAAAAGTCATACATTATTTGAAATGGTAATTTCCTTTGTCTGTCTTGTCCCAGTGCGATTTTTGCGTCCCAACATGGCGGTTTTGTACCACGTGAATGGAAAGCTAGCTGCCAAGGGCCTATTCGTGATATGGAGCAACAGTTGAACTCAGTTTCCTGCAAATGTCATTGCTATGTTTGCACCAGAGGATCCGATGTAGTCAAAAGGCTGGATCCCATAATCTGTTACCGGGTTTCGCTCTGAGAGTAAAATAGGTAAATTTTACCAAAGGACACGTTTAAAGACAAAAGCGTTTTGCCCTAAGTTGTACCAAGCGTTCTTGCTCCACAAATAAAACCTCGAAAGGAACCTGCCCGTCTCCTTGTTGGCACGCTGGAGGGTGATGACTCACCCTGCCTCAACGGCTCAAGCCTTCCCTTGCACTTTTTTTCTCGAAATGGTAAGTGTCTCAATGAGGATCGCTGCTGATCTCGTTTGAAGGCTTTTCTTGTAGATACAGCCCTTGATGCTTTCATTTGTCGCGCAAGACAGGAAAAGACTTCCTCCACACAAGTGTCATTCTTGGCTGATGTCTCAAAAAGTGGGCAAGAAAAATTCTCAGCCATTTTCTTCCCATCTTGATAGGAAACTACTCGCTCTTCTTCTAAGTCGCACTGAAATAAAGGAAGGAATCTCGATGAATAACACATGCTCGGAGACCCAGGGGTAGATAGTCGGGACGATACAATGTTCGTGGTGAAAGTTTACCGTAAGATCGTCTCGATCTTACAATAAACTTTCACCACGAACATTGTATCGTCCCGACTACCTGCCCCTGGGTCTCCGAGGATGTGAATAACATGGCACAGAATTGTTTTGTTTTGTGGCGAAGCCACTCAGCTATGGCGTTTCTTTCTAAGTATCCAAGATAACTGAAGATTCAAAATCGCACATTAAATGGCTGCATTAAATTGGTTACAAAAAATTAAAAAAAATCCAAAATTACAATTGATCGTTTAACGTGATAGCTAATTAAATCTAAAAATTCGAAATAGGAATGATCTAATGAAACTACTCGGAGCGTGCATGGAATCCTTAGTTTTACAATCAGCTTACATATCCCCTGACTTCCTTTAGTATAGACGTGGACACAAACGTTAGTAATAGAATTAAGCAATTTATACCACTACATGAGAAATTTCTGCAATTTGATTGGCTTAGAGCGGTTGTATTTCAGGTTAATTTGAAATACCTACATGTGAAAATTAGGCCCGTTTCAAACGTCGTGCTACTGCCGTGCCGAACTCAATTGATCGAATTAAATTCGACTTTAGCACGGCAGTAGCGCGACGTTTGAAACCAAGTCGAGCTACTGCCGTGTAGCACGGCAAGCCTTGCCGTGCTACACGGCAGTAGCTCGACTTGGTTTCAAACGTCGTGCTACCGCCGTGCCGAACTCAATTCATAAATTACAAATGCATTAGAATACATTTTAAAGTTTCCTGAATCGTTTCTTTATTCTTGTGTTTTGTTATCGGCAACAGCCGTTCTATTCGACTGAATTAAATTCGACGTCTGAAACCAAGTCGTGATAGTGCCGTGCTGCAGTCGAGCTACAGTCGAGCCAGCTTAGCACGGCAGTAGCACGACGTTTGAAACAGGCCTTACAAACCTTTTGCAGGTAGTAGTATAAACAAATAATAGCATGATTTGAACGTGATATTTGGCATAAATACCACTCGTGATATTTCAAAATTGTCTCAAATTTCACTCGCCTAACGGCTCGTGAAATTACGTATAACAATTTCGAAATATCACTCGTGGTATTTATGCCAAATATCACTACAAATCATGCTATTACCTATACATATCGCTTGAGTTTATTTACCCTTACTTTGTTGCCAACCAAAATTAGAGGGATGTCCGGGAGGATCTTGTGTTTTTGACCCTTGACTGCTAGGATTTGCTCACGGAAGGCAGTGAGAGCATGGAAGCTCCAGCGATCAGTGACCGAATAAACCAACAGGAAGCCATCACCGCTTTTAATGTATTGATCCCTCATGCGTCGGAACACGTCCTAAAGAAGAAGTAAATCATCACAGAGGAAATTAGAAAAGGATAATGGTAATCACAGAAAGCAAATTACCTCGTAAAAACGACGGTGAACGACATTCAAATTTTCAACACAGTTTATAATATCTCCTGCATTTTCCAAGATATATTTACACCGGGGGGAGGGGGGGGGGGGGGGGCTTACTTGGGTTAATTCAGTGCTAGGCCTCTCCGAACCCCTAACCCATTCTATTCTGAGGCCAATTTCTATAGCCTGTGCCAGGCTCTCAGTCAGTGTAGACGAGCGAATGGAGCCCGGAACAAGCTAATTACTTAAGACCCCTGATCTTAGCAACTTTTTGGAAAAATGTAATTTTCGCGATCCCTATTAGCCTGTTACTGGAAAGTACCTTTCCCCCTCCATCCTGTTGATATTTACTTTATTTTAAGATATTTGTAGCTTGCTATAACTGAGGATCAATTAGCCTGCGAACAAGCTCTACATTTTGGGGGAGTCGTGAGAAGTCACGCGAGAGCAGCACGCTCGTGCGTTCGCTCGCCATAAATGGAGAGCTTGCTAGCAGGCTCAGGATCACCTAAGTGTTATAACTTATAACTTATCGGAAATACCGTCATCGAATGGCTGGATGCTCTACTTACGTTTCCTGCGGTGTCGATCACTTCAGCCTTGATTGATTCATCGTCAATTTTGATGTCCGTTTGGTAGTTGTCCTCTGAACAAAAATAGTTAAAAGTAAATAAAGATATGTAGTAAGAAAAACAACAACAACAATTTCCTTTCTTAAACCGTGACTTGATGCGTTGCGCCTTGTTTTCCGACTAAAGGCAAAATTTGCTGCGAACAAGTCCCCGGCACGTACCCGAGAGCTTGCTCGCAGACAAGGCAAAATCATAGTTAACCCTAAGTCACATCACGCCTGTTATCTTACAACTGCCCTAGCGCAAATCTAGTTAGTAGGGAATTTAAGCAAAGACGACGGCAGTGTCAACGAGATCAGCAAAAAGCAATAGGTTTAGACTGAAAAAAGCAACAGCACTGCACGTTCATCAGGTGTTGCATTACGCTCAGTTTTACGCTTTTTTCTACATTTCTTTGCCGTCACTGCACTAGTCTCCTTCGCAGCCGTTTTTAGGCTCATCACGCAACGCTCCTCCCCACAAAGGGGAGGAGCGTTGTGTGACGAGCCTAAAAACGGCTGTGAAGGAGACTATCACTGCACGACCACTGACGAGAAAATCATAATGCCTAATTTCGACAAGGCCTGACTTTCTTTTTCTTTTCCTGAACTTCGATACAGTCTTCAAGAATTCAACTCCAGAAAAAACTATCAACATTTGACAGATCGAACAGATAGAATAAGTGCGATAAAGTTTGAAGCAGCGCGAATTCACTATGTGACGTTTTTGTAGTCGTCGCCGTCGTTATTCAGGGGCACCCAACGACAATTTTCGGAAAATATCTTTTTGGAAGACGATTTGAGAACTAGAATTTTCGGAACATTCGTTGTAAAATTTCTTGCTTGCCTGCCTCTCCTAAGATTTTCGAACATCTAACAAATGGTATAATTGCCTATTTTTAACGGATTTTTACCCTAAAAAGGTCACCTAGAATTTTCGGGAGCCTTTTTTCTGCCTGGAATTTTCGAAAAGGTAAGTTTTGAACCCTATAATTTTCGGATCACTAGACTTTCAGCTAGGAAATCCGAACAGATAAAAAAATTTTAGGGGATAAAAATATGCCTATATATATCTACCGTTTAAACACTAAAATACGTTTAACAATGCTATGTTTAAGTGGTTTTGAACTATATTCTCGTTGGGTGCCCCTGGTTATTACTTGAGCTCTCTAGTGTATGGTGATGTCGATCTGCTTCCGGTTACTTAGTAAGTTAATATCTGTCATTGCCAGAAATGGCGGACATATTTCCTCTGATAATCCACCGGAAAACATTGTGCGGCTCCCACCTGGAAGCCCTTCTGTCAAGTGGAGCTCTGGGGCTCAGGTTTCAAGCGTAGGTCCGGAGGATAAATAAAGGTCTAAGACACAACGTATGTACCCCAAAATGAACGCCGCTGATCAGAAATGAGTCGGACATGTGACCCAAATTTCACTCTCAATTCACTAGAATTGCACGAGTTATCGAGAGGATATTGAAGCTGGGAGAAAGCAAACTTCGGTCACTTTAGCTCACTTTGAAGTGGAAATGGCCTCCTTGTATCTGGACACTATGATTTTTATCGCCGAAGGTTACGTATAGAGCGTTTATAATCGTTTCCAATTTCTCTGAACACGCTGAGTTTGTAAGAGGCAATGTTGACTCACAGCAATAAACGCCGTAAAATCAAACATTCGCTTGAAACTCAGCCGGCTGAGGTGACAGACTGCAGAGACTGCGACTTCAGGAATTTACCACATAAATGGCTAAAAAAAGTAACCTAAAATTTGCGCGGATAGATATGATATTCTTACTATGGAATACTGCTGGTTCCACAACTGGTTTCCGACCTTACAGGTTACAGGTAGGCGAGAAGTTTTAATTTGTATCCCTATTTCTCTGATACAATTTTACGCTGCACACATGTATTGTCTTCTAGTATGAACATATCGCCGTGTTTTTTGATCGCCTCAATTAAGTATGTTCCAAGGCATTGGTTCCGGACTCCTGTTACTGGATTCCGGATTCTTTTTTTTTTGCATTCCAGTCATTAGTGGGATTCCGGATTCCTCAGGAATTTTTTTTCTTCTGGATTCCAGATTTCACATGCAAAAATTTCCCGGATTCCCTTACATTGGTATGAGAAAGCTGCTGTAGTTACGCGGGCGTGATTTCCAGCCATGGCATGCCTTTCGGGGGACATTTGCACGCGGTTTCAAGTAAGTATGTGTACTGTCCGTACCGTACATACATGCTTTGGCCCATGAAAACTTTGGTTTTTCCCTTCTCCATTTCAGCTTTTAGGGAGCTCTCTGTATAACTCCATACATTGATTATGCATACATGTTTTGACTCTATTCATATTAAAATATTTGTGGAACAAGTCCGAAATTGCTGCATGCATAATAAATGTATGGGGTTATACTGAAATCTTACCCTGGTCGCTTTCTCTTTGGGTGGATTTCCACTTTCATGTAGCTTTTACTAGCCTGCGAACCGCAGACATAATTCCGGTGGTCGCTTCCCTCCCTCTGTTTTTCTCGGCGGGTGAAACGCAAACGCCGAAAAAAACGGATGCTCTCGCAGGCTAAGGTTTTACGTGCGTTCGCACGCAAATTTTACGCGCGTAAATAGAATACATGTACAGTTAATGCTTGACGGTCCACCTTGAACCTCGCTCGACTTTTACGTTTATGCGCGGTCTTTTATACAATGCCTCTACTTTATTTATTTGCATAAAATTTACCAGCGTACGCACGGAAAAATTACGCGACAGTGGAAATCTACCCTAACCTTAATTACTAAGGAGAGAACGGTCTATATTTATTCATGATGACTTATCAATCCTGGTTGGAATGGAGCGAGATTTTAATAGTATGATGGCCGTCTGTATCTTGAGTGAATTCGCTTTTGGTATTCTTAATTCGAAAAAGAACCTATGTTTTGGGGAATAGTGTTAACTTGCATCATTTGCATTGAACTGTAAGAAGAGTGCGAACAACCACGATGGTGAAGTCACGGAAACGTCACGCGGATTACGATTGATGAAGCAGAATAATAGCTCAGCACGTACAATCTAGTTAAGTCGCTGCAAAATCAACGCTAAATGATCATTTTCAAGGTCTCACGATATTTAAAGAGAACGCGTGGAGGCACATCGACATTGAGGTCGCATGACAAAACTGAAAACAACGCATAACAGTTTCAATTAATCTAAAAGGGTGCACATTGGGCTTAAAATGACCACTGCTGAAACCAATCTCTTCGGAAATAATCTCGATGAATGTTAACAGATTACAAGAATAAATCAGGGGCACACAATGTCAATTTTCGGAAAATATCTGTTCGGAAGACGATTTGAGATCTAGAACTTTCGGAACATTTGTTGTAAAATTTCTTGCTTGCCTCAGTACCTTTCCTAGGATTTCCGAACATCTAAAAATTGGTATAATTGCCCATTCTTATGGGATTTGTACCCTAAAAAGGTCTCCTAGAATTTTCGGAAGCCTTTTTTTGGCTGAAATTTTCGAAAAGGTAAGTTTTGATCCCCATAATTTTCGGATCACTAGACTTTCAGCTAGGAAATCCGAACAGATGGGAAATTATTAGGGGATAAAAATATGCCTCTGTCTACCGTTTAAATACTAAAATACGTTTAACAATGCTATGTTTAAGTGATTTTGAACAATATTCTCGTTGGGTGCCTCGGATAAATTACTACAATGAGTTCCGATTCATGTCGCAAATGGGCTTCAACAAATACAACGATTTAGAGAGGAGAGCGTACTAGACCTCAGCGCCATGTAATCATTGCTCACCAAAAGGATGAATATCGTGATTTTGAAGTCAACAGTTTTCCTGGGTGGAATAATCTCACTTGAAGTAATAAAGTGACGTCATAGGCAATTCCTAGACTTTAAGACTGGCCTTCCCTTTAACCTCCTCTGCGCCCCCCCAAGCGACTCCCCTATAATAACTGAACGCGGCTGCTCGTTGTAGTTTTCTTTATTTTAGTGAAATATTGTGTTTGTCAGTGTCAGTTAATTTGTAAAAATAAATAAAAATATGTGCCACCTCCAGAAAACGAAATTCCGTTACCCTTTCAGGGCGTTAAAAGAAAAACAGACAAAGAAACAAACCAAAATGGCACCGGAATCCTCGTTTTAATACAGAGAGGTTAATCACCCCCCCCCCCCCCCCCCCCGCCCCACATCTTTCAGGTAGAGATATCAAAGTAAAATTCAAGTGAACTTCAAAATTTCATTTTGTCATCTGATTTTGTCAGATCCTTCACAAAGAAAAATATACACGTTGGAGAATTTAATTTAGTTGGCCACATCATAACATTGAAAGTTAGAACTCTACGTCTCGTCTCCAAAATTGTCTTTGGGTGTAATGGAAATAAAATCAAATCAAGGCTTAGGCGAAGCATATAATCGTGAAACCAGACAATAGAAACAAATTAAACTAAACCGAACTAATATGATTTGTTCATTAAACAGGATTAAAGCTTGAAACCGTAACTATCAATCAAAAAGTGTCATTTTTGCTTCGGCCTGCCACTACAATAATACTATCAACTTTATAGCTTACCTATCGTCGGGTCATAGGTGATCGAGAACTCCTGGCACACGTATCGTATACTTAGCGCTGTAAGGGAAAACAAACACCTTATCAGAATAATCAGAGGATAAAAAATAAGGTAGCGTACAACTGTATGTACACTTAATTAGTAGGAACAACATTTTAACACTTGAACTCAATTATCATTAAGTGTTGATCCATCGATCAATTTGTTTGAGGTAGCAGTAATGCGTTTAATGTCTCTATAAAACGTGTGCATTTGGGACACAAGAACGACCGAATAAAACCTGGCTTCCTTCGATTTTTTTTAGTTAAATGGAAAAATTTAGGTTATGTAAAGAAGAGGGACCCCCCAGTGAGATAAACATGACTGTATTCTTTTAATGCATGATTTAATCCATGTTTCGATTACCAAATGGAATTTTGATGTAACTAAGACTGTCACAGGACAACCGGAAAAAAATTTTTCATCTGGAAAACACTGACGTTGTTAATAACGCAGCTTATGATAGTCAACCTAGGAAACGCGAAACTCGAAAAAACTTATAAACTACAAGTCTTGAATAGTCTTTAAAACTTATTTGTATTTCCGAACAAAAACCAGCGGAAGCGGCGGTTAACAACTAAGAAAGATAAGTCAGATAAGAAACATATATTTGAACGATTGTGGACCAAGAGGTCACCAATAAAAGCCTCGTTTAGATCCACTTCAGACGAGAACTTTTCGTTATGTTTCTACTTCGAGTGGAGTTTTAAGAAAAGTTTGTGAAAAAACGACTCGAACCTCTAAGATACTGTGGAAATAGAACATTAAAAGCAAAATCATGACTGAAAATTTATAAAGGTGTCCACTGCTAGAAACAGACTTTAGAAAGCACTTCGGTAACGGACCATAAAAGAGAAATAAGTTTTGTAAGACCTGCCATAGAAAGTTGAAAAGCCGGGCACACTCAGTGGAAAGCCGGCAATTAAACCGACACTTTAGAAGAATCTGTTCGCAGGTACGTGATTTGCGGTGTCAAGTTTATAAATGAAGTTTAAGTGATTCTTCGAACCGCGAGATATTTTCCTCTCTTCTGTTTTTTGGCGGAGTAAGTGTAGTATCATGACATTGTTTGATACGTTTAGTCATGATAGCTATCGAATACCTATAATCTTATCGTAAAAGTTATTACTAAGTAACACTCATTGAGTCAGGTACGGCGTCTTGGATGAGGTCGATAAGTACATGTGTTTAGAATGACAGTTATTAAGCAGTAGTTATTGAAATGCTGACGACGTTGTTAACAGTCATAGCGAGCCCATTTTTTTTATTCTCTTTCTCTCTCTCTCTCTCTCTCTCTCTCTCTCTTTATTTAGATCTTGGAGAGCAGCGAAAGTTCTTGTGATTGACAAATTAATTGATTGACCAATTTTTTAAGGTAAGTGGATAGAAGTAAACTTTGAAAATATAGTTGCAGCAAACAGCGCATGGTAATTATCTTCGTTGCTTTGTTCTTTTTGCCAGGGTTCAGATACTTACGAGAGGGGAGCACACTGAGAATTCAGGTGTTTTTAAAATACAATTGTAGTCCGGAAGCTACACGTACGACTTGTACAGGTTATCAACATTATAAAAGAGCCAGTGTATTTAACACCTTCTCGATGAAATATTTTGTCACTCTTAGAGCAAACTTTACCTATGAAACGTGTTTAAAAGAAGAAGAAGAAAGAAAAGAAAAAAAGCCTTTGTTATAGCCACCGTCAGGGAAATACTTATAATTATCACAAGTGATGTAGACCCGTTTCTTCATCTTCGTCACAAACTGACTTCTAGAAAACGGCATATTTGATCACGAGAAACAACACCCACCTCTTGTCACAGGCTATGCTAATATGCTCCCATGCAACATTCGTGGATATCTATATGAAGTTTTCTTCACCGACTTCTTGCATATTACTATGATAACCATTCTCCATAGAACACCGAAAATCTTTAAGATGATGTTTACGATGAAAAAGATACTTCACGACTTAACAAGGACATACGACCCCCCCCCCCCGCCCTCCCCCCCACCTCCATCCCCTGAAACCACACTGTCATATTGCCTTTACCCAATGAATTAGTCTTGCACCAGCCACAAGTCACGTTCCGTTAATTACCAGTGTTTTAAGTCAGACCTTAAAGAGCGGTCGGGTGGGCTTGTCCAGAATCGAACTTATGTCGTTATATTATAAATTTTCGAACCAAACAAAACTTGACTTTTTTAAATTTAAACATTGCGGCCCCAAAGGATATGGTCGTCTTCCAGAAAAGCCGTGCAAAGGGCACGGGTACGGACCTATAGGTCTGAACTCAGTTCAACACGTGAAAGTGGCCAGCTAAGTACATCCATTTAATTTATTATCTTTCAAGAATCTCCTTTTCTATCATCAGCCTTTCAAAACGTGAGTGTCGGTGGGATGAAGAGCTAATTAAAATTAGTTTTAAATCATGGCATCCTTTAGATGCCACAACGGAAGCCAGTCTATTGAGCTATAAAAAGAAGAGGTCCCCCGACTGTTCTAACAGATCATGTTTTAACCCTACAGGAAGGGAGGAGAATACATAGAATTCATGTTATATATACATCGTGCAGTGAAAATTCGTATTTCTAGAAGTACAATAAAATATGATAAAACGGCGAGAAAAAATATGAAAAAACTCTCTTGTAAACGAAGTAGAGCGAAATATTTTTGCAACAAGGAAAGGGCCAAATTATGGCATGAGGCATGAATATTGAAATAACTGAGTAAATTATGTGAATAAAAATCATTAAACGTATGGCTGTTGTTAGAAATGCAAATTTATTTGCCCGTGGAGATGTTTATTTGTCTTACATTTTGAACAAATCTCGGAAGAAAGTCTTCCCAAAATAACAGCAGCTTTACAAAGCTCTTGTTAGATTCTTGACGATGTGGTAGATCTGATTACGGAATGCTTTCATTGCGTCTTATTAAAAATTGATGGAATAGCAATTATATTTAAAAATAGGGCGAAGCTACTCACTATTAAAACAAATGTTGAGAATTAAAATTTCTTGGAGGTGATCTTCTCAGGTTTTACTGTATCTAGTTCAGTTTACCACAGAATATGTCAGCGAGTAATCTTGGTCATTTTGCGTGTAGTTCACAAAACAAATCAACAGTCTATCAACTGTGATATACCTGTAAGGCTCCTTTGGCTTAAAGTTGCGGTTGACCAAGCCGCTATAGGACACGGAAATTGTCCTACTGATAGCGACTGTTAAATGGAGAGCGAGATATTCATTCGTGCAATATGACAGACGAGAGAAACGGGAAAAACAAAGTCAAACAACCTTTCCTGAGCCAGGTTATTTCACATGGAAAAAGAAACACCTAAAATCCTTGAAACATCACAAGGTAAAGTACTTATTGTACAAATTAGTAGTAGAATCACAAATTAGGAGTTTTCTGAACGCGTCAGAAATTATTATTGACGATATGTCACTGATTGTATCAGACGTTTAACATATTAAGCAATCTACAATACTCGTCAAAAATCGTTGAAACAGAAGGCATTTGTCTTGAATTTCCTCCGAATTTCATACATTCACTCTTCACACCTTTGTTCTCAATCAAATGCACCCCTCTCCTTCCCCAATGTTGAGTCACGCGTATTTTGGAGCACTGAGATGACTGCAAATCCCAAATCAACATTGGGGAGGGGAAAATCGCACAAGTGTTTCAAGATTTTTGACGAGTATTGTAGCACTTACTCGCTACCGCTTAAGAAAGAGTTTTAGCGACCAAGAGGACCATGAGTTGTATAAGGGAAAAAAGTGTATTTCTTCCTTTTCTAAGCTGTTTTATGTATTTATGGATTTATTTATGTATATTTATTTATTCATTCAGTTGATTATTTTTGAAAATATGCGGTGAGCCACTAAACAGACGACGAAACTGACATAACAAACTGCTGCAAAGGAAAGAAGATACCTGAAAAATGAAAACAAATTAGAGAACACGAAAAAAAACAAACTCATAAACAAACCTCAACCACAAAACAACTGAAGAAGTTAAATTTCCAGTCGGTAAACGAAACATTAGGTGTCCAATTTTCCATTTAAATAAAGAAAATCCACACAGCCCAAACAGCTTTGGGTAAAATAATAGATGGCTATACTGGATCAACAAAGCCGGGCGCTTGTTACCCCATTCTGTGAAACATTTACAAAGAAGGCTAAAGGACTCATTGGTTTTAGCGTAGAATACTAGCATTCTCTCAGGATTGTCGCGTGGGGAAACATGCATTTAACGTGCGCATGTGCCTCGCTCGCTCCCTCGCGCTACAATCCTGATGGCCTACAGATAGTGTAATTTTAGTGCGTTTGTCTGCCCAGCTCTGACAAAAGTACTCAGACACTCAAGCGAATTGTTTGGGTTACACAAAGAAATTACTCTTGCTTACTTATGAACCTTTGGATGGGTTGACAGTCATCTAGCAAACATCCCGACACACGCACTCAACATCTTAAGCACGTGATGTTCATTACGGACAAAATTCACCTTAACAAACAAAGCAGCAAGGCTCAGGATAGCAAATAGAAAAACGAACTTTGGAATAGAAAACACCGCCAGTATGGCATCCTTAGTCATAGTCAGGGAAACCTAAGTACCTTTTCTTCTGTAAAATAACTGTTTAGAGAAGGAAATATTACCTAAAAATTTCGAAAACTTTCTAATTAAAAGAAAGGATAAAAATTCTGGATATCCGTTTCACTCTTTTAAGCTTATTCGGAGTTTTTCCCGTACTAACTTAACTACAATTTTCGGAGGTTGTGTTTTTAACGCTTTATTATCAAGATTTTGCGATAATTGTTTTAAAAAAAGGGTCTCCTGAACATTTCGGAATAAAGACAGAATGTCCCCTAGAATAGTGCGGCTACACCATGTCCTTGAACTTTCGACCGGCACCGTCAGGGTAGCTGAAAGTTTCGGATGAGACGAAAAACGGCCACCTAAAACTTTCGAAAGGACCAAAGTTCCCGTAAGACATCCGAAGCGATAAATAGGTTGAAGGGCAGCTCCAGATTAACCAAACAGGCTTCAAAAGCCTAAAGAAAACTATTTGAGACACTTCTGACGTGTTTGGAAAAAGTTGGTCGTTGGGTTCTCCTATCAGAGTGCATCGCGATAACTCCTTATTACCCAGATTGCCGAATTAATTACTAGACCTCTGTAAAATTTCATACACCGGCCATAGTCGATAGCAGACAGTCCTCAATTTGAATTCTATATCTGAATGGACGGAGAAAATCGGAAGCCCGAACATTAAAGAGGACAAGATTTAATGTAGTTTTACATTCTCAAATCCTCGCTGTACATTTCGTCATCAACTGGTAACAATAATGAAATACCAAAAATACCCTCTAAACGACCCAACAAGCCCTTTTTTAGAATTTTTAAGGATAGTGCTACAAACCTAAAACAACGAGAAACAATAAATTTAATTGTAGAGTCTTAAATCACGTGACATAAGCTGTTCAATCGTCATCACTGAGGTTTGTACCGTACGTACGCTTGTCCGTGACTTGTGATACATCTTTCACTGTTGCTCAGCTTACATTGTTCACATGGGCAATTTTAATTGAAAATTAAAACCGTCTACAGTTCAAAGATCTATCAATATTTTTGAATTTGGTGAAGTCACTACAGTCACTCTGCTTGGAATACGTTTAAATCAATTTTGCCGTAAAATCGCGAGTAATAATGGCCTGAGTTGCTATTTCAGTGTTCTTCGGGCAAAAATAATCAACATCATAGGATTATGTTAATTTAATATGTTTTCTAGGAAATTGTAATATCAACGAGGGATATTAAGAAACTGACAAGCTGAATATTAAACCTGATCAAGGAAGGGATATTTTTTATCCTACAGAATATTGATGACCTTTTTTAAAATGCATATACTAAACTGAGAATCCTAGACGACATTTTTCGAAAGAATTGCTTTTAATTAACAAAGAGCATTTGCTTCTTACTGTAATCGTGTCACGCCACTGAATTTCGCCTTCGTGCAGAGTAGTTAAGGGTTTTGGCACACACGCAATCTATAGTTGGGTAAATACCCCATGCTATAAATGGCTTGAGATGTTAACTGTGATATGCATATTTTGACGGAAACTCAAAATGCTTTGATACATTTTATCACTCATGTGCCGTATGCAATATAAGATATACAGCATACCAAAGAATAATGCGATAGGTAATCGTTAATGAGTCTAACGTTATTGAATCATACTGATCATGAATACTTTGAACTTACCCGATTTTCCGACTCCTGATTCCCCAAAAACGATCACTTTAAACGGCTTATTATGATGATCTTTCATATTTTTTCTCTTGATTATGCAGTCTTTTAACCAGAATAGACTTGCAGCTGTTCACGAAACTTGCCAAACAACGGTTTGGCTTTCAACCAAGCTTTACTTCTTTGTAATTGGACTCTGGCTTCAGTCCGATCAATTATTGATCTTGTGAAATAAGTCGATCCAGGTAAGAGCACTCAAAAGTCAGCTTTGGAGCTGATATAATTCCACCTCCCAGCTGTCCAACGCTTGTAGTTATAGGCTGCAGTACTCGCAATGCTCAGGAGCTGGACGTTGAGCTGTCGCGTGATCGGTAGTGTGAACATTCCGTCAATACGTGACTTGGGTCACCATCTGATAGTGTTGTCATTAGAAACTGTGTCATTGACCTCTTTCAGTAGTCCTAGCGTGACTGAAAGATGAGCAGAAATAGATATACTGAGCCACACGAGAGGATAAAAACTGTGTTCTAGGCTTATGGTGACACCAGACACGGTTCTCCAATTCAAGAAATAATCGCTCAGGGATGAACTCTTATCGCTTGGCTGTTTTTGCCAACTGACTGTCTGTAGTCAGAACGACCGAGAAAGCTGTTTCCTTCTTTCTCGTCGTTGTTGTTCAGTGTTTTTTTTTTCTTTTCTTTTTCCCCGAACTCGCACAAGTGAGCCTACTCGCAGGCTAGGTATACCGAGCCACGAGACGATAAAAACTGTGTTCTAGACTTATCGTAATACTAGGCACACATTAGAGTTCTCCAAGACAAGACGTAATCGTTCAGAATGGGACGGGCTCTTGCCGCTTAGCTAATTTTGCCAACTGACCGGCTCTAGCCGGAACCGTTCCAGCTACATTGTTGCATTATTCAGTGACCAAACGGAGAGTGGCCCTGGAGAAGACTAATGTTGTTACAATCAAACCCTGCTTTACGGACAGTTTTCTTGGTACCTGGGGAAAGTAAGCCGCTCATCAAAGATCAAATTTTGAATTCTTTAAGTTCACCCGCTCAATACGGACACCCCGTTATTACGGACAGTTTTCTTGGTATACCTGGGGAAAGTAAGCCGCTCATCAAAGATCACATTTTGAATTCTTTAAGTTCACCCGCTCAATACGGAAACCCCGTTATTACGGACAGTTTTCTTGGTATACCTGGGGAAAGTAAGCCGCTCACATTTTGTCTAAGTTCACCCGCTCAATACGGACACCCCGTTATTACGAACAGTTTTCTTGGTACCTGGGGAAAGCAAGTAAGCTGCTCACATTTTGTCTAAGTTCACCCGCTCAATACGGACACCCCGTTATTACGGACAGTTTTCTTGGTACCTGGGGAAAGTAAGCCGCTCACATTTTGTCTAAGTTCACCCGCTCAATACGGACACCCCGTTATTACGAACAGTTTCCTTGGTACCTGGGGAAAGCAAGTAAGCCGCTCACATTTTGTCTAAGTTCACTCGCTCAATACGGACACCCCGTTAACACGGACAGTTTTCTTGGTACCTGGGAAAGCAAGTAAGCAACTCACCTTTTCTCTAAGGTCACCCGCTTAATACGGACACACCGTTATTACGGGCAGTTTTCTTGGTACCTGGGGAAAGCAAGGAAGCCGCTCACATTTTGTCTAAGTTCACCCGCTCAATACGGACACCCCGTTAACACGGGCAGTTTCTTTGGCCCGGCCTCAGGGTCCGTATTGACGAGGTTTGACTGTATATATATTAAACCGCTGCTACAATGCTTATAGCCTCGCATTCAGTTTTGCCAGTGTATATGAAGAAGCAGCTCCATCAGAAAAACAGGTCTACACCGACAAGCTCTGCTTACCGGAGTGGATAATGGTCTTTGTTTAACTACATTTCAAAGCCGTTGCCATAATCGGGCTTAAACCTATCTATAAACGAGGACAAATTTTAATGAAAACGAACAAAGAAACAAACCAACAACAATAAGAGCATTCGTTTCTACGTCATTAGTAAACAATAAAATGTACTCCGTCAAGAAAGACGCACGGAACTTATGAAAAAGACAAAGAAACAAACAAACAAAACAACTTGTTGCCGAAGATATGTTGTACTGTCTACATTTAGCCTAGCCTGTTCAAAATCCTGTTCCAAGCTCTAGGTCTTGATTTTATTTTTGCTTTGCTCTGCAGCGAATTAGACAAGCTGAAAAAAAGAAAAGGTTAAACAAATAATACTGATCTTATGTCTTTTGGAATAATCTGGGTTGTACGTTTTTCAATTTTGAGTCGCGCTTTAGCAGAAGATATTTATTATAGTAAAATCCAACTAGTGGTCTATCATCAATGCTGTGTTCTGATTGGTTGAGCTACTACTAGGCTATATGTTACAGCCCACTAGTAGCGAAAAGCGCGGGCTTTTTGGCGGCAAAAATGAATTAAAGTCTAGCTTTAACTAGCTAAAGTTTTTTTATTCTCGATATTTTTGACCAACTAGTCGGATTTTACTAAAACAATTATTCCTCTCGCCCTCATGGCCTCTGAGTCAATAGCCCATTCGGCCTTCGGCCTCATGGGCTATTGACTCAGAGCCCATTCGGACTCGAGGAATAATTGTTAAATAGACCACAGATGTGGCGATTAGTTACTGCCTGGTTACGGTTACCGTACCGTACTCACAGGATACGGCCTGATCCTCATCTGTTTAAAGCAGTCGGTCAAAACACCTGTTCTACGTTTATTGCGTCAAACTAGCAATTACACTATTGAAATCCTCAATGTCAAATTAATAGAAATGAAGCTTCAAGAAAATTTCGCGGATAGTGTAACTTTCACTGTAGGGAAAAGCCCGCTTTATTAAAGAAAGATTTTTCAAAGAATTTAATGAAATTGAATTTAACAAAGATTTGTACAAATCGTTCCTTTCCTTGTGGCTTATGAGATAGATGATATCTACTGGGCATGGAAACGCTTATACAACAACGTGTTAGATGACCATGGCCCAATCAAATGTAAAAAAAGTCAAGGAGAGCTTTGGTGGATCAAAGCAATTCATCAAACCCGAGATAAGAAAGGCCATAAGACTCAGGAATGCAATCAAGAGAAAATATAACAAGTCAAGAACACCTGAAAACTGGGAGGCCTATAGGTTCGTGCGTAATCGTATTGTAACAATACGAAGAAAGTCGGTGATTCATCACTTTACTCAGCTATGCATAAATGCCGCTGAAAGAACCACGGAATTCTGGAACTCGCTCCGTCCTGTAATGCCCACCTAATGGATACATTACACTTAAAGCGAGAACACAGGGACTCTGAACAGTTACTCTACAAATGTAGTAGATAGCTTGGACATCCAACCCTACACCGCTTTTGAGAATCAACCGCACGTGTCGAATATTCCAAAGTACTGGAATCATAAAACAGTTCGATTTCAGCTTAACTAATCATGAACTGGTTAAATCTGCCCTGGAGAAAATAAAAGCAAACAAAGCAAGAGGTCATGGTCACATACCTCCACTTGCTCTGAAGGTGTCTATTCCGTCGATAATAGAGACTTTAAGATCCAACGACGCGACAGCGACAAGAACGTCGCTTAAAAAGTGAATTTGCGTTCTTTCAGTCTTTTTAGCGATTATTCCTACCCACTTACTTTGTCGATTGTAGGCAAACCCTCCTGAAGCTGAATTTCAAGTGAATCTATCCATTCTCAGAAAGAGAAATAAAATTTCGTCGTTACTTGTTTACGTCCTCCATAAAACGCGAAATTATGCATTTTCACGTCGCAGTCGTGCAAAAAACGGGAAAGAAATGTACAAAAAAGTGTGATGCACGTGCGAAATTGTTGTTCTGCTAATTAAACCTATTGTTGTTTTTGACGTCCTCGTTATCGTTCGCGTCGCTGGATCTTAAAGTCCCTAATACAGCCTTCAAGCCATTTAATTAACATTATTACTATTTCTAAAGAGGTCCCCAATTCCTGGAAACGAGGCGAAATTGTGCCGCATTTCAAAAAGGACTCGTAGCTAGAAAAAGTGAATTATAGACCTGTTGCAGTTCTTTCAGCGGTTTCCAAGATCTTTGAACATATCCTACATCAACAACCGGCTGACCACTTTAAAGATATATTTCATAAGTGCATTTTCGGAAACAGGAAATATCACGGCTGTCCTACAGCACTTCTCTCTCTTATTGAACAATGGAAGGAAGATCTTGACAAACACAATATCATCGGCACAATTGCCACTGATTTGAGCAAGGCTTTTGACCGTCCTTCACACGATCTTATTTTGGAGAAACTAAAATTCTATGGCCTAAGAGATCATGCGTTATCTTTAATGCGTAGCTATCCCTCCTCTCGTTATCAAAGAGTAAAGCTTAGTGATGCTTTCTCCACATGGCAAGAAGTGTCAAGAGGGGTCCCACAGGGCTCTATTTTAGGACCTACTGTATTTAACATATTCATGAATCACCTGGCATACGCAATTAAACAATGTAGAATTGTCAACTATGCTGATGACACAAATATCCATTGCTCTAACAAAGATGTTCGTGCTGTCCAAAACAACCTTAATATCTATCTTGAGAATGCTACTTCATGGCTTATTCAAAATGGCATGAAACTTAACCCAGATAAATATCAGGCTATCGCACTTGGCAAAACGGAAGACAAATTGAACTTTAAATGAGCTGATATTGAAATTAAAACCACAGAAAAGACTTGTCTTCTGGGGGTTGTCCCTGATAACGAGTTAAAATCTGACGATCACATTTCAAGTATTTGTCGCAAAGTAAGTGCTCAGATAAGTGCCATGAACAGATTGAAAAACATTTTGCCACTTAAAACCAAGGAATCGCTTTATCGCGCATTTATTGTGCCGTATTTTTAAGTCTGGCACCACTGCGGAAAAAGAAACTGCTAATCGAGAAAGTCAACTTAAGGGTTTTGAGGGACATCTTCAAAGATAAAAGTGCATCTTATCAAGATCTCTTGGAAAGAATAAGACTCCCATCCATGCTATTGAAAATAAACAATAGTATATCGGACAAAGCTCCACCTGCAATTAGAGATCTTATCACCTTACGCTCATCCAAGTATAATCTTCGAAATGATTATATCCTTTCATTGCGTTAAGTTAACTCGACTAAATACAGTCTCAAATCTTGGAGATATTTTGTCGCAAAGAAATGGAACGATCTAGTAAATGACATTAGAATTAAAGCAGGCACCAATGAAGTGAAGAACAAAATTCGATTGTTTAAGTTTGACTGAAATCGGGATTTATAGTAACTGCCGGCTGTTGCTTTGATATTCTAATCGATTCTAAACTTTTAAAGTTTTCATATGATGAATTATTGTATATTTTCAGTTTTGAATTTTAAATTTTTACAATACATTTTTTTTTATTTTTGAATTTTAAATTTTTAGAATATAATTTGCCGTTGACTACCTGTAAACTAGCTGATAAAGCTAAGCGTAATATCCACGTATCGTATCGTATCGTCGTAGTATCCCTGAACATGAAAAGTTGACAATGTGTCTCAGTCGGCGTGGCAAAATTATGTACCGAATGTTTCTGCAGTTGTAACTGTTAGTCTGACGGAATCTTATAAGTTGTTGTTGCTCCGCAGAATTTAAACCAGCCGTCTTACAAGACGCGACGACCGACACAAGTTGACTATAAAGTCCAAAAACAGCTAAGGAACAGAAGCAAGCAGTCAAGTGATTTACGGTAGGTCGGTCAATCTTCTAGATGACAGCTCAGCCATTTCATAGATGAAAATCTTAATTTACTGCAGTTTACCTTTCATTGCGACGGCTCTTTTTTGCTCTGCAAGCAACACTATAATTTTAGTTACGCTTCCGAAAAACAAGTTTAAAAGAAATCGTATGTGTCCATTTCACGATAAGTGTCTTTGAGGCCCGGGCTTTGAGGCTGGACTGAGAAGAAAAATGTGTCCCTTTGTATGCTGACTGTGCAAGAAAGAGCAAAGAAAAAAGCATGAAATAGCTCCAATTCTCCCACTCAAACAATTCTTATAAGCGTAAAATTTACGTGACAGCAGTCACGATAGCCACAGAGATGGAAACTCCTCTGTAGAGAGGAGCTAAGTGAGCGCCGTTATAGATCAACTGCACTAACAATGGGTATCGCCGATACAAGTGACAAGTCACAAGCATGTTATGTTATATATGGGCCAACATATTTCGATTTAAGCTTCATCGCTGATCAGCTAACGAGCACTGTAAAAGCGCACTTCTTGTTTTCATTAATTATCAGATCATGTCGAACCGCCGGAAGTCAGACAAATACTCACATCAATTTTTGCGTAATTGTTTCTTGTCTGTTCTGTTACCGATGCCTGCATCTTCGCGCGGCAGAATACCTTGATTGAAACCCCCGAATGATATGTTTCTAGTCTTAAATTATATCTGCATTTAAGCTAAGGTTCGTTGCGAATGCGGATATATGTTGTTTGTTTAACCAATATGTACGCCTTAACTGGTCCATGCCTTTAATCGCTATGATAATTTAACTGTTTCGTTTAACATTGCTTAGCATAATTAGTGGCTGTTAAAGTTGTTTTTAGCAGTTTCCAGCTAAAAGACCTTCCTCAGCTTACGCTAAACGAGGGAAGCATTTTTTCTGAGGGTTTGAGGCTTCCAAACCAAAAAGTTTGGTTTTAACAAAAAGCCTATGAAAGGACCATGCTTTCCTGGTTTCAACAGTTTTTCACTATCAAGAGGGAGTGCAGAAACTAGATATGAGAAATGTCTGGAAAACACGGGACGACACCTTCCACGTGAGCTCCTCAGTGCATTTTGTGAGTACATCAACTGAGAAAGCCTATAATAGAAGCCGACGGGGGGGGGGGGGAGGGGGGGTGGAGGGAAGGGGATTGGAGGGGTGCGTTTGCCTAGTATGATAGAAGCAAAAATGTTGTTTTATTCTTTATCAGAACCATATACATGCCACACATCTCCTGAAATGAAAAATATGATCATAAACTGATCTCAACTGTCGTTGTAGGCAACTGTGATTTTTTCTAAGGCCATATCGTAGAAGACATGAACTAAAGGAAGTGGTCACTAATGATCAAACGGACTTAATTGGAATTCTATTTTTGAATATAATGGTGATTCAATTTACTAAATATCACTTTTTTTCAAAAAAGGATGACAGATCCATTCTTTTTGCGCTTTAATAAAGAAGTTGCAAAACATCGATAAAAATTGAAAATTCATATTAAGTCTATATTAAAAGTTTAACTCGGCTACTGATACCAGAGTTTAAGGTTGTATTTGCCTGGCCCGTTGGAGGCCGTTGAAGAATGAGTTTGTTCTCTTAGGAATATATTTGTTTCAACGCCACAACAAAATATTAGTATTTACCGACCAGCTTCTGGTTTGCATGGTTAGGAGAGCCCCGAGCACTCACACTTACACAACTAGTTCCAGAAGAATTTGAATTGTCAGTCTGGCCGTTTGGAAACGGTTGGAAAGAGCAAAGACACATTGTTTCTTCAAGTATTCGTGAAGTCTTTTCATTGATTTCGTCACTAAATATCCCGTCACAAGGGCGACTGCGTTTGCCACACCAATTTAACCATATAATTAATACTTAATTAAACGGATTAATTTGCTGTCTGATGTTAAGTGCGGTAACACTCGAACAATGTTAATTTGCTCTCTTAATTATACGAGTGTGTTTAATACGAAATTGTCAGGACTATCCCGCGTACCTCAAAATTAGAATGAGAAACCACATTATTCATATTAAGTACATGTTGTCGGGCTTAAAAAAAATTAGGGTCTATGTTAGACAATATTCGAAATAATTTACGGTTCATATGTAAAGCCGAAAATGCGACAGTGAGTAAAGGAAAAGAAAAAAAAAACGGTTGCATCTTTATTTTGTCAATTCCGCTCAGTTTTGAAGTGGCAGCGGTGGGTACCCCCCAAAAAAGCTCTGTAAGACGATAAATAATTTACTATATTTGGTAATTGCTTTAAGATAGACCAATTTACCTCCACGAGAAAACAAGGGGGTCAGTTATTGCTTCCTCCAAAACTGATATGGTTAATAATGGCTTATTTCTGCCCTACTGAAGGGATTGTATTGTTCTTTTCTGGAAAGTTAATATCAACCTGGACCTTGCGGTTCCTCATTTTATATTATGAAGTTTATTGCTTGGTTCATCTTAAACTACATATTGAATTAAGAAACTACTGAATGGCATTTTTAAAGCGTCTAGCGTGGTTTCTCCAAAACATTGAGTAGTATACATTTTTAACTTACTTTCTTAACTTCTTATCGTTGACGGATTATTATGATATGTAGCCTCTTTCTGACTTACGGTGGCTAATTGATATATAGCACCGGTGACTGACGCGACGCCGGAGGAAGACATTAGTGCTTAAACTGCAATCTAACTAGGTGTATTCTCTTTGTTGCTACTCTTATATTTTGATACTATTTGTGTCGGGTTTTCTAACAATCACGAATTTATTGATTAATGTACGATTTCTTTGCATGCAACACAAACGGAAACGACGACAACTCATTAAAGGCGTCTGCCCTGGAAATGTACCCGATTACTTTTAGCTTCTGGCTTATGGTTCCATCCTCGCTTTTATTCTAAGGACAGGGCATCGAGCGGTGCCACACAACTGTAAAATGGCCTAGTTTTTTTCAACAATTATTACGCTTAAGTTGACCTCGTTAATTTTGACTTAACCCGTCCTTCCTCTCGACCAATCATTTTGTTCTATAATTTTGTTAACTTCACTAAGGACTGACTTCCTTGAGAACTTAAAAACGTAATAGCAAGTTTTGTGTAGAAACAAGGTCAGCCCAACCTCGCATTCACTCAATGAAATGCTCACATGGCTGGTTATTTGAACGACTCAGTGAAAGATCGAAACGAATGAAAGCAAAGAGAACCCGGCATTAATGTTAAGTACGTCATTTAGCGATCGCCCCCCATCCACAATACCAAGTAACTACCGTGAAATATTAAAACCTCTAACGTGGCTTTACAGATCAAAAAGTGAATTTGGAAGAAAAGAAACAGATGTAAACTGATGTGGTGCTGAATTTTAAAGCCTGGTGAATGTATGAGCAGCTGTCTTCTTTTTGTGAAACGTAGGTGCATTTTAACACAAAAACTGCGAAATGACTCGTAGTTGAGCAGACAATCCATCGTAGTAAAAATTGATTTCCTATTCATTTTTTGTCTTTAGATAGAATTTTTAGCACCGTTAATTTATAGCTTTTTTTAGTTTTTAGTTCTTCTCGTCTTCATGGTTCTATAGTTTTGATGCGATACTATTAATACACCATTCCAAAACCCTATAATGAAGAAATGTGCAAATACGAACCACAGTCACTATTCTGCCATGTTGTTTACTCGCTATGATGGAGTACCAGGTAGTTTTGCTTTAGTTTATTTATCATTTCTCATGACACCTTGTCGCATTTTTAACGAATAGGAAAAATAAATATCACGACAAACCGCACTCTGTCACCAGCGGTGTTGAACAGCTATAGGGGAAAAAAGTTGCATTCCGGCCTGAAGCCATAATAAATAAATATAACTAAATAAATAGTGACAATATATAAGACGATTGTAAGGTACTGCATTATGGTGTTTCTTCTTTATTATTTTTCTCCTGTTAATTGTTAGGAGGTTTTAAACACAAAACCTCCTTACCAACTCGTGATGGGCGAGTTGAGAACAATATACTTACAAGAGAGACTGAAAATGAAGGATTTTATTCTGGTAAACTCATAAAGTCGCTAAAACTTGAATGAGACTGTTGTGTACAGTTTTCAAAAATAGATGCTATGAAATGTCGCGTTCAACGTGGCCGCTTGTGCTTACTCAAAATTTTAAATTAAAGCCTAGGGAAACTTCGAACTTTTCTTACGACTGAACCAAACCTCATGAGTTAAGTTCATGAAAAGTTCGACGTCTGGCTCAGTTAAGTTCCACTTCTGAATGAGTTTGGATCGTCCAACACGTTCTATACGTCTGCTTCAGATTCAGACGATCTTGATTTAATTTAGGTCGACCCAAATTATAGTTTGGTTCGTCTCTTGTGAAAACTTAATTCGACGCTTGGCCTCTGCCTAAGTCATTTAAAGTACGATCGGGCGTTCGTCACTTCCAATGAAACACGTCAGCGATATATAGCACTCAGAGCGATAATGTACTAGTTTATGAACTCTCCAGTGTGCCGGCGACAAGTGTTTACAACATAATTGAACGATAAAATATATGGAGAATTAACCTGCAACGGGCAATGATGCGCCATTATTAAAGGGGCTATGTCACCAGGATATTGCTGGTTCAGTTTTAATATTGTGCTTAACCCTTTAAGCCCAAGTATCCACATACAAATTCTCCAAGCTGATCTCCATACATTTCCTTAAAGAATTAGTTGAGAGAATTTGTTCAAAGATCAAAGTATTTTCTCTTGGGTGGTCATTTTATTGATTCTTATAACTTATCTTTTTACAGTGTATGGATAATTGTAAGGAGAAAATTGATCTTGGACACTATTGGGACTTAAAGGGTTAAGTCGTTACTTACTAGAGAGTGCTTTTACCCATACACAAAATTCTCTAGTGGAGTTATGAAGAAGTTTCACCAGAAAGCACTAACCATAATAATTTTTTAGTGATTTTTGTAGGTTATAGCATTGAAACTTGAAAACGTTTGGTCCAACTTTTTCAAGTTTCAACCCATTTCTATCCTTGCCATCCGAAGCAACAGGCGACAGGAAACACTTTCCGGCAATGCCGAAATCTTAAATAACAAAACTGAATCAGTATATTTTCTACTTCGATTGATGCGAAGCCATGTTTTACTTTTTAAAATGGTAGTAAACACCGTAACAACAGTAACTCTGCGGGAGATATCGCAACGTACACTGGATACGATCACATATCTCAAGTGTATATATTTTACGCGTTTACGCCTGGCAATTAATCATTTGCGGCACGGCTGGTTTTCAAAGACTACTAGCAAATGGCCAGACTCATTAAGCTAATGAGAAATAGTCGCTGGGTGTGTTCTCACGCGTATAAAATGCAAGTATTTATGACGAAAGAAAAAGGATAAAAATGAATAATAAATCGCTAGATCAATATGAATCATTGCCTGGCTTGCTATATAAATGTAAGAGAAGCACACGAGTGTTTGGACTACTATGTGCAAGAGAACCAAGACGTTTGTAATGACCACAGAAAAGCAGGCTACGATGATCAGTTGTTACCATTTCCAGGTTGAGGTTTGAAATCTGTCTGTCTACTTTAATTCGCCTCTATTTAAATTTCTTCATCATTCCTCGAAGAATACATCTATAACCTTAAATAACAATACTAAACACGTCACAACAATTCTTTTTAATTTCAACCATGCACGAACTCAAGAGCGCAAATATTGAAAAAAAACTGCGTTTGTTAATTTCTCCTAATCTAAAACAATCTCCAACTTCTAAAACTTTTGAGAGTTGATGAAAATTTAACATTTATTTAGTTCTTTCCTGTGGAAAGTAAGAAACTAAACTAAGTTTTACCAAAACGTGTAACATGGAATGTTGGCTAGTTTCTATTGAATATTGAAAACACGACCACCGATGTCGGTGTGAGAGTACCATGCGGCAAGTATACGTCTAGATTGTTCATGTTTATGTCCCACGCGGAAGTCATCCGTTATAAATTGGCCACTTTAGATATCATCTTGTAACAAAGAACAAACGAATAGAACAATCATCCATGAATAGAATAAATCATAGGTGAATACTCAGTCACTAATAAATTTTTTACAATGAGTTTTGATGACTGTTCGAATGGTTTTTACGACGAAAAAAATTGCAAAACGGTGTGTAAATTTATGAAATTGAAAGAGAAAGAAATGCTTAAAAATGACATTGAAGTGGAAGTAAATAATTAATATAGAAAGAGTTCAGATAGTCATCTTACCCTGTATGTATGACATTTATTTCATTTCGTGAGTTAACTCAAGTGAAAATGATTAAAAGTAATACATATTACATGCGCGAACTAACATGTACACTGGCATAAATTATTTAACTACTTAATTTAGTTTCTATTATGATGATCGTCACGATTCAATTTTCTAAGTCGCTAAATATATAACCCTTCAACATTGGATTTAACCTACATTCAATTAAACAGGTGCCCGCCAGGAAAAATGCCATGATTAATTTTTACAAGTAAAAAATGTAACATATGATTAGTTATATAACCATTAAATTCTTAGGGAAAGTATTGACTTAGAAAGGAGCAATCAGGGAACAAATTAGTATATATGACGTCACTTAGTTGTGAAAGGTTTAAAGTGTACTTTTCACGTTTTAGCATTTCTGTCATCAGAAAGGAGTATTAATCTTGACAACAGTACTCATTTAATAGGTGCTGTCTGTTGTCTGTTTTCCATTAAATACAACTACATAACACAAATTGCGAAGTCATGTATGTTAGACAAGCGATACATGAAAGGCAATATCACTCTTATAAGATTGCAGATTTCACTGGCCATGACAATACCGAAAAAGATAAGTAAACACATACAAAAAGATGTGTTTAGTCACGTTATGGCTTCTAGCGTCCACACGATCTGCGCGCAGAAGCTTTTTGTTATAAATTGATCACGGTGTTTCTATTTTCTTGGCGAAATTAAACTTTCAAGAAGTTACGACCTTGCATTTTTAGTGTTACATTCAAGAACCAATTCAGTAGCTCTTCGAGTCATTTTAAATTTTTTAAATCCACTGTACACTACATTTCTATCACTGCTTAATATGTGGCTTAATTCTTAATCTCGAATCTCTTTTAAAACCAAAGAGTTTCCGCTTCAGAATGGGAAGTATATGATTTTTTCCAGTGGATATTAAGTTTCCTGAGTGATTTTTTTTGTTTTTGTTAAATTAAACCAACTATCAATCTGAGCTAGCCAAATGCCAAATGGTCAGCATTTTGAATTAAAAATAAAATTAAAAACATGTCTCAGTTCGAATTGAAAAGGCAAAACAAAAACCGACTTGTGAACTCTGGCCAAGTATATGCTTCGCCCGGCATGTATGTTTTAAGAGTACCAAATTTTAAACTTAAAACAGTAAGCTGATCTTTACGGCCGGAAGAGTGATAGAAAAAATAAAGAAAGAGAACAAAAATAAAGTGGGGAGTTATATTTGCCCAATATTTCGGGTTGCAACCAAACCTTCAACGGAGGCTATAAAAAAAGAATGAATAGTTTTAAGAGTTTTAAGAGATCTGCTAATCGAATCGTTCAGTTTATTCTATCACGTCCCTATTTAAATGATTCAAGACACGTTTAAAGCGTGGCCTTCTTACGCAACATCCTGGCGCGCTCACTCGAAATAGTTATTACATTGCATGATGAATTCCGGGGGGGAGTACTTGGGTTAATTTTGCTGGATATGTGCCGCTGGACTCTCAGAGCCCTTACCCAATTATAGTCTGTTCTGTACCCAATTATAGACCCCATCTTAGTCATTTTTGGGCAAATACGTAATTTTTGCGATCCCAACTTAGTTACTTTTTATTTATGTATCTGCCCTATATTGACTGAACAACACTTACTTTTCACCTGTAGTACAAATATTCTGGTACGTTTGCTAACAGTAAATATGAAGAGCTGTCTCACCCCCAAAACAGAAAATGTGTGACCCCATTCTAGTAACTCTATTGAAAATGCGGCCCCATTATAGTCAATCAAGTCGTGAAAATGCGACCCCATCCAGTGGCACATCCCCCTTAGCCTCTTATAAGGAAGTACCCCTCCCCCCCGGGGATGAATTAGCCTCTCACCCGTGATGCATCTTTCATTTGCGAGATTTTCATTAAGGAGATAAGAGCCTGGAGTCACGCTTCTAACGTAGCACCTGCTTCACTCGACACACTCGCTATATCATATTTGGACTTGATTTGTTCCGACTGCCTGGATTCATGCTGTGTTTATTATCTAACCCCTCCCTCTATTTCACTCCTTTTGTATTAATTGGGTTTGGCTTCTATTGTCTTTGGTTACAGGCTAGATTTGAATGATAGGCACGACGGAGTTAAAAGGAAGACAGAGCGTCAGCGAAAGCCATACCGACTTGAGCAAGCTATAGTGAAGATAAAAGGAAGTGTCCACTGAAAGGTGGGTGTCTTGTATTTCATATTTTTCCTTACGTTGTGTATTGTTTCTCATCGTTCCTTTTTTCCTTTCTCTCGCTTTATCTGCCCCTTGGCCTTCCAAATGTATGTTAAATACTGTATTGTCAAGTACTTTCTTGCTTCTTCCGTCAAGAATAACCTTGCAAGTTTTTACGTTGTAAAGGAACCTTTTACAAAAGGAGACCTTTTCACCGAACGAAACAATTCAATATACCGAGATTTGGACCGTTGCTTTGCAAAAATATCAGAAGAAAGGAAATCGGTATACAAAGATTTTGCTGGCACCTGAAATGAGAAATCACAGACATTACCAAATGTTCTCAGAGTTCACATTACGTGTGATTAACTTTCGTAGACGCGCACTTTAAATATCAGTACCGATAACATTTCTCTTACAATTTTATTAGCTCTCGATGCTGTCAATGAGAGCGATAGCACGAAAAAGGGTTTGAGGGAAAAATTTCAATCCGAGACCAAGGAATAAATTGTTATTTTTATTCAATTAAACTAAAACTTGCAACGCCAGTTACCTATATAACATCGTGTTTCCTTTTTTTGCTTTCTTTTCGTAACGAATTCAAATTCATTTAAGGTTAGCATTTGATAATAATTGCAGCGGCCTAAAAATACGTTGAGAAGTGTTTGACATTTTAGTGTCATATTCAGTCAGAATGACAGTATGTTTGCTTCCAAAACTGAATTAAAACTTTCAAGAATATCCTTCAGATTTATATTGTGAACCGATAATGAACTTTTTGACACAACCTATCTCCTTCACCTGAGTTTTTGCTAAATTTCTCATGCTAATCAGCGGAAAGTCTGTGATTTAATGAATCTGAATCCTGATAAGAGTTAAAGTCGGTTAGAAAACGATATGAAAATATTTAGACTTATTAGAAATGTATCGAATAGTCGCAAATTTGCATTTTTTTGTTCCTTTGTAATTTTTAAACATGTGATCCTCGATCTTTTATCTGTAAAACCTTACCTGATGACCAAATTTCCGATCTACAATGTCTGTCTGTCTGTATTGAAGCTTTCGCGAAGTGAATGTAATCAACGGCGATATGGTTATGGTAATGAAACATTTTAGTCGTATGGCGTATGGCGGACGATATCTAAGCATTACACTACGCATACAGTTGGAAATTTCAGCTAGAAGTTCATTATTATTCAATGACTGCCGGAAGAATTTTCAATTCTGTGAAATTTTCACAGATTCGCTATCGTGACTTTTACTTTTCATTGTTATTACAAGTTTAAAGAGATTGGTAAACGTTCTTTTTAGTTGCAGTCAATTTTCCAGTTGCTAAGTCTCACGGCATTAAAAGCTTGCAGCCCAACCAATGCTATATTTAGTGTTCTATCAGTTAAAGCCGAATTTTAAATTTACAATAGTAAACTGATCCTTACGACGGGAAGAGTGATAAAAAAATAAAGAAAGAAAACAAAAATAAAGTGGTGGATTATATTTGCCCGATATTTCAGTTTGCAACAAACCTTCAACGGGGGCTATAAAAGAAAAATGCCTTTTTGACAGTAAGGACCGGCTCAAAATAATTGTTTTCTATATCTGCTTTCCTAAAAACAGGGACCAGATTACGTTTTATGTTGAATGTTGCCTCACTAAATGAAGGGGGGAGACAAGAAAATTTTTGTGTCGTAAATCCCCAGTTTAATGTTAAACACTTAATGCAAGACTGGTCCCAAGGGAAACAAAATTAACTGTTTCCCAAGGGACCAGTCTTAAGGCGATTTGTTATGTAGCTGGGAATTCGAAGCTGGAAATTCGTTATGAAACCTCGCTGTAACGGCGGTCGTCAATCAACATTCGCCGGGTAACAGTGCACAATTACCCTCTGGCGTCATAGATTTTGCAATGTTGCCTGTGCCCGCTAAGAGTTTTTGGCGGGAAACTCATGTGACTTCTAAGTAACCAGTGAGACCTCGCGTTGTTAGGAAAACAATTTCCAGCTATATAACTCAGTATTCCATTTCCAGACTGCTGAATCACAAGTTGACCCGGAAAGAATTTTAATTCTTCTCAAACCTTTTGTACTGAATACTTTTCATGCTAGTGTGCTGTGGGGGTAAACTGGAACCTATCCGTTTATCGATCAATAATTCGGCGTTACTGATAATGAGAACATACTTTACGGTAATAAAGTAATAACAGGCTCCTGCTAATGAATCAAGCAGTGACAAAAACATTCCTCTGCCAAGACATGAAATAACTTCGCTACTCGTATGTTGCCGCATTCATAGAAGAAATGGTATGATTATCTCAGTCTTCACCACGGTCAAACGAGAGATATTCAGTTGCAAAACTGAGCCAAACAAAGTATTTCAAAGCTAACCGCTTAAGGTTTTTACTTGCACTGCTGAAAGTTTTATACGTACATATTACAAATACTCTTTATATTGATACTTTTAACTTTTTGGAAGTTTGCTAAAAATATTTCGTGTTTGAAAACTGAAAGAGGGTGAGGCTCTCGAAATTTGTCAACAAAATTTTGCGTGAGCTCGAAGCGTTTCTTCAACTGAAAGAAGCTCAACATTTTGAGATATGCGAAGGTAGTCAAATTAACCGATTATTTCATACATTCTTGCCCGTGGTTCCAATGAAATCCAACCAAACAGAACAGGAAACATCTCAGACGTTTGTCACGACAACAGTGGGATCTTAGAGAGTGAAGAATGATCATCGCAGTGAATTTTCCAATTTAAGCAATTGGAAAATTCACTGCGATGATCATTCTTCACTCTCATCTATAACCGCAGTTCAAAATGAATTATTTCATTTATTTCACATCAGTGGGATCTTAGTCATGATGATCAGGCATTCCTATCACAATTCTACTGCATGGTCATTACCCTGATCTTATGAGAGGTATTTTTGCAAAAGGTGACCTGTCTCTTTACCGGATATGCTACTCTGGGAGATCCATTATGAGGGGAGTTGTTTTGGCGAGAATAAAGCCGCAGACGCCCGGGAAAATCAACGAAGCCTTTTCAATTTTCATTTTGTGAGATTTCTCTACAGATATCACATAGTGATAAGAGTTACTTATCCATCCTCAAGGGTAAAGAGCTAAACAGCTCGCTTACATTTGACTTCATCCAACACAATCCTATAAATTGTTTTTATGCGTATAAGACTATAAGCATGCATCCGTTCGCACAACATTTGATCCGATCAACTGTGATCGCCACAAGCAGGTGTTGTTGTTCACGCCCGAGCATTGGAAATAAGACGAAACTACACGGCAACCGTAATGATAATTGTCGTATACTACAAAAGCTAGCAAGCCTTGTAGCAGTTTTATTGTTTTTCGTGCTTACTGGTTAAGTATAGTTTTAAACAGTTTATATCTTCAATTAAATGTTTAATTAATCGCGTGCGTCGTACAGAAAAAAAAAATCGGACAACGATGGGATTCCTCTCCTTCCGCTCAATATCGATTGTAACAGTTCACGCAGGAGAATTTTCTCGTAGAATTTATTGCCCCTTTTACCCATCAAAAGGGTAGAAAAATTTTTATGTAATTGTGGTAAATTCGAACACTTTTACTACACGGGCTGGAACCTAACTTGCGATTATGAAGAAGGTGTGCAATTACTCTTTAAAAAGGTATTGATAATTTCTCTTGTAATCGTTTTGTGTTTTAAAGGCGTGAAACCACCCTGTGAGATAATTCTCCATCGTTTGAACTAATCTCTTGTAGGTCACGTAAGGAAGTGATAGCTAGAGGAAGTCTTGTTTTAAGCCAGACAAGCACTAGGTACTTGGTGTCTACGTCGCTTTATTAAGCCTTTAGAAATTATAGACAATTTTCAAGAGAGGGAGAGAGACTAGCCCTGCACCAGGCCATCACTGAGGGTTATCTGCCTTATAGGCTGTCCACTTTGAAAGCCTTTTGTATATAATAGACTTGAATCATAAATAAATGACATGTTGATGAATTTAGAGGACATGTCACATATGAAATCTCCGAGCAATTCAAAAAAGGGAACTGAGAGTTGGGGATGTTCCAATTTGTGTTGCCACGGTAAAGGAAGAAAAGAACATTTATGACATAGTCGTGAACAAATCCACCATTTTAGAATTTTGTCGCAAAATAACAAAAAGCAGTGCACCCAGGAAACGCCTCCCTGGAACTTGCTATTTTAAACCGTTGCAAATTTCATCAGGTGAAAGTGAATGCAATGACTAGGCTGAAAGCTAAGTTGATAGGTAATAATTTGGCTAAAAACTTCCGGTTCTTTGTTGAAAAGACAGAACATAAAATGGTCTTAAATCGAGTAAATCCAATTTTGTTCCCCAAAGTATCACCTTGACAGACCTCTGATAAGGTTCTTACAAATCCGCTTTTTATAGAATACATTTATCACTTGTCTGCCACATTTGTATTGGCCGCGTGATATAGTTACGACTTCAGAATTTCCATTATTAGCTGCAAGAAATCGACCAACTCTGAAGTAAGAAGTCCTGGATCCAGGTACCGTATTTTCATAACTGAACACATTCGCCCTTCATTTCAAACCTTGTCACTCCGGTTTTACGCATTTCCTCAAGTTGGCCTGGAGTTCTGGTGTTTGTTAGACGAGTATTCAAGGGTCCTTGGCCAATTAAACATGGTTTTTTATTTTTACTAAAATAGCTTTTGGCCATCAAACAGAAGAACATTTAGACGCAACGTTTTCTTGGCGCCATGGGCCCGTTTCTCGAAAGTCCCGATAATTAACGGGCCCGTAGAGTTGTTGTTGTTTACATGCAAGATAGAGGTTTCAATAGTTTAGCATCTAACTTGATAAAACTATCTTTTAATGAAACAAAATGGAGCAGTTTGTTAACCAGGACCCACGCTCTTATTCTTTATATTTCGACTTGAAAATTTGATTTCGGGCCCGAAACGTTGCCGGGACTTTCGACAAACGTGCCCTAGGTGTTTAATGAACAGTTCTTCCAGAATTGGCATATTTTGAGAATGATCAGAGGGGGCTATGCCCTCCATTGACAGTCTAGCGGAAACCTTCAACGTTTAATATGCAGCAAAACATATATAAATGCCGATAGTACTTTGCGTGATCTTTGTTGGTATCTACCGAAGCAGTGAGAAACGGGCTTTGGGAAAGTTTGTGTAAGGTGCAGCATATCTAGCACAATTTCTTAATTTATGAGAAAGACAATGTTCTCAGCATTTATTTGTTTTTTGCGTTTTGAAAAAAAGGACAAAACTGCAGTAACGTGAATTAAAAAAGATAAAATAAAAAATAAAGTGGACAACTGACTGAGAGCTTTAACAATCCTATACAAAGATAAGTGATTAGCCTTTCCTTATCAATGAAATACACGAGTGAGATCATCGAGAATAAAGGTCAAAAGTCTAGTTTCTGGTCGTCTGCTCTGGCTATTGAAATACATTGTCAAGGCAATAAGAAGTTTGCATCCATTCACAACGCATCAAGGCACACTTCTATGGATCTGAAGGTGACAGGCTATTCCGAAGCCCTACACGCGTGTCCAAAATGCGTGCACGTTTTGCTGGACGATTCCAGAATTCTGATAACCGAACTGTACTGTTACTGTGTGTCATGATGTTGCGTTTAATTCTAATGGTGTTTAAAAGACGCGTACAACGTAGAAAAGGTTTTAAAACAGAAAATCTTTGTCACTTCTCAGTTATCAGTCAGCTTAAAGAAATGTAAAGCGACAGGATAAAGCGGTGAAAAAGGCTTAGACTGTAAAGGTCACACAAGTGTTTGCCTCGGTATTGTGGCATTCTGTGATTCCTGACGAACACCATCGAGGCTTTTTGGTTGCTATACCGAAACAACACGATAGTTCAGCAAGGTTAAACACATTCTGGTCCTCTGGATTTCTACATATCGCTCTTCTGATGGAGTTTCCGTAAAACAGCTGGCGCAAAGCCTCGTCAAATTTAAGGCAGACGGTGAATGCAAGTCGCACAGTTGGAGTGGAAAACTGCCACCCATACCATGACAATTTCATTAATTAATAACAGGGCGAATACTTTGTGTGATAGTGACTCGTTTCGTGACTGATTCTGTAGCGTGCTGCTACTGAGTGAACCGAAAGGGCCAATTAGCACCACGGCAAGTCCGCAGTGGTGGTGTACACGGAATTCAATTAACTTTTGCAGGGCCGTTCAAGGATATATCCTGGATCATTTTCAGGTAAAAGTGCTTGTTCCTTGGTGCTTTGATGACAGTTCTAAAAACTTTAGACTGACGTTTCATTTCGTTGCTAATCAGAAGCTGGGAAGGTCAAAAAAGATATTTGAGGTGTACAAGAACATTCAGTGAACACTACCGGCCTTCACCGTTTCTAAATGATGCGTTCTTACGTCGTTGCCAAAAGGTCTTAATCGTCCACCGGCATTTTTTTGAAGCAATCAAAGCAAACTCATCGTATTTCAAGAGAATTCAGAAAAATTTCATAAACAGTGGTATGAGATCTGCCTTGAAGGAAATTTACCGTTTGATTTCTAAACAGAAAAGTGAACGTTAATGATCAATGATAAATATTCCTTGTTTACATAGAGGTAGTGTTAATAGTGACCTGCTGAACTCATTGTTTTCACAAAAAGAAGTTTAAATTGATCGACCACTAAAATCGTTCATCTCAGAAACATTCTGTCAATAATGCAGCCTTTATAGCGGACACTGGGGACCTCGAGTTGTAGTGTCCTCATGATCGAGAGTCTGTAATAACAGGAGTTTATTTCGGTCGAACGTCTGTAATTTATTTTTGCCTGGGATTTAGCTGCTGCCCGTATTATCATTTATCATTTATTGCCCATTATAGCGAGGTCAGTGTCCACAAGGCGTCCGAGAGTTGACTGTATTACAAAATCGATAATAAACCAATGTAAAGTGGTATTTTGTTCCGTATTTCGATGACAGTGGCATAGCAGTAAAAGAAACTTTCACATCTAAGGCAGCGAGCCATATATTAGTTGAGCTACACGCGATTTTTATCTAATACGTTTTACATACATTATAGGGTATCAATTATTTTGGGGGAGCGTAATAAGAAAATTTGAATTTTCGCCCAATATTCACTTTCAATCTTCTTGCAATTATAATACACCACTCTGTTTTGGATTTTCTCTTAGAGAAATCTAAAATGGCGTGGTTCTGGCGAAAAAGCGCCGAAAAAAACGACGAACCCCCATTAATCGCTTAATCGCGTCCTCGTTACATGTAGAAGAATTTAATCAACGGAAATTTCGTACATTATAAAATAGCCTTATAAATTACAAAATATTCTTTGACAGTTTCATTTTCAAATCTATCATTATGCAACCTTAATCGTATACAAAGGAATGTTAAGAAATCTGTATGGCTACGGCCAGGCCATGGTAAACCTTTTTGTACGCGCTGAGTGCATGCAAGGCCGCCTCTTTGCATGTTCCGTTTTGAGAGTCTGCCAAAAAGGGTAGATAGTAATCAAACCGTGTAAAGCGGTGCCTAGGCTCTCAAATTGGGCTGTCATGTACTACTCATTATCGATGAATATACGTAATTTATACAAAATGGTTCCTTAAATATGGCATTGTATAGTTAGAAAAATTGCGAGCTCCGTTGATTGCGTCCATTCAACACTGCTGAAAGTCATGCTTTATAAGTGCCAACAAGGCAATGTTTTTTCATGAGCAAATTGTGCTAGTAGCCTGCGCATTTTTGCATCTTATCGTTTGATCACCGAAATGTGGTTAGCTTTAACCAATTTCCTGTACAAATCAAATCTAGCAGTAACTGGGCATTTTGAGCATTTCGTGCTCCGAGTTTCATGTACCTGCCCACGCTGTGTACAGACGTCTTCAAATTACCGACAAGCATCTCTACTAAATATACATTTCATATATTTTAAGACTTTTAAAATGCACATGTCTATTTTTAAGTAAAACTTAAAGTGAGAATTGACAGTAAGCCGTTGTTTTGCTCGTGTGAACAGCACGCCAGTGACTGACTACTCCCATGAAAGTACTCAGATCCCTTAGAAGTGACAGCAGAACATTTTTAGTCATTCGAACGTGATTTGGTTTCCTTTTAGAAACATTTTCACTAGTTTAAGACTGAATTACGAGAACACAGCAGAATTGGTATTTTGGTGTTCAATGAATTGAAAGTCCTCGGCTTTGTTCTTCGACGACGCGCGACTTTCATACAGTCTTGATAACTCAGAGAAGACCACAAAGACAAGTGATCGAGTGACCTTGGTTTTTTTGGTAAGAAAAGGTAGCAATGTAAAAAAAAATCAAAGAAAAAAATTCAATGGTTCATTGTTTAGTGCAACTTGATCTTATAGTAAGAAGTGATTTTTCATGCCAGTGGCAGAAATGAAAGGAAGTTGGTCTTTAATGTTTTGTTTGGCATATTTCTGGAGTTTGTTCAAATGAAAAGCAATTTTTCGCGTGCTATCGTTGAAAAGCTAGGGGGGCTCGCTTTACTTTAATTACACTCAACGTTATCACCAAAAACATAACACATGTCAAAGTTTATTGTTAGGCTGTTTACTTAAAGTCACCAATAATCTTAGCAAGCTCTTTCGTTTCAAGCGTAGACAAAATGAACACCGAGATAGTGGTCAGAACTGTAGGAATGTCTTTTAAGTATACATATCCAACCATGATAACCCTTCAGAGAGTTGCTTTTGATGTAGAGTTATCTTGATGCTATATATCTCAAATGTAAGATCTAGATCAGGAGTCGCGCCATTGGTTTTAGTGATCTAAATCCTTCGATAAGGTCTTGCTTGAAAAGAACCGCATGTTGCAGGCACAAGACTTCACTCAACTCTTTGCTGTCACAGCTATTGTTCATTATCATGAGTGCTACCCTAATGAGCTAAAAAAGAAACAATCACGTTTGTCTAACTCAAAACAAATGTAATTAACCCAATGAACTCTATCTTGACCAAGACACAATATCCTGATGCTAGCACCGGAGCCAATAAATGGAAAACGAGTGCAAGTTAGACAATTCATGAAGGCCAAAAAGTCAGACCGTGTTTTATGAAGCTTACAAAAACAAGGCTATGCTAGTGACTGGTTATGGGACCTGATTAACAAAATTTAGTTGATCTATTATCGACCATGGTATTCGTGAATTCGAAGTTTTATCCATAATATAGAGAGACAACAGGCAGATTCTTTTATAAACAAAGCGTGTTTCCGTTAATACTATACCCGGAAATGATATTTTCTGGGTCATACATGTTGTTCTTCACAAAACAGGGAGGTTTTGGAGGCAGGTTTATTTTCGATAGCTTTCTAGATGCAAACTAAAACAAGTCAAGTCACGTAAACTATCAACCCCACCGTGTTCTTAGGATTCGCCCCCATTCATCACGCACTGAGGGACGTTGCATTATACAAAGTGCGTCAGACTTGGCCAATGTTCTTATAAAAGTTGCTCCTTAAAAAACCCTTAAGAGGCACGTACAGCTGTGTATATGGAACTGCGTATGTTAGCATGAAAAAGAAAAAGAACATATTAAACAATGACTGCAATCGCAGCAGTTCTTCTTCGTGCGCTCCAAGGCATATACTTCCCTGCTGTTGGGAAGTTACTTAAATTACACTTCAGGAACTGTACGAGAGCTTTTGAGCTAAGCACTTGAAACTAATCCCGTGACGCGTTAATATGACGTAAAATACTCCATTTCAGCAGGTGCAATATTTCGAACGTCTTTGTCTCCGCATAGAAAAGCTAGTCGAATTTTTTCTAAGTGCGCTTGGCTTTTTTCAACGACATAGTAGCACAATTTATCTTGGAAGGTCACGGACTTAATACTAATGGTATGAAACCGCTCAATGATTACTATGCAATGTATGGGGAATATTTAGGATTAGCGAGCTTCGTCAAGTGGTACACCATAAAAACGTAAGTTGATTACTCCGGATATCAAGGATACCGCATTCCAGCAACATTGCTTAAGAATACAGTAAGGAGTACATGACAAAAAGAACTGTAACAGCCAGGAATAAAAGGTACATGAAGTTGAAATTATGAAAAGAGTAGAAAAACGAAGAGCCTTTATGTTATCGTATTTAGCAGCCAACGAAGAAAAAAGGCTTCTTTTGTTTAGGGTACTTGTAAATAAACGTCGTTGAAGAGGCCATAGATGTAACGTTAAACGAACGATTAATTGAAGAGGATAGTTTTTGCTTTATAGCATCCGCAAACTACAGTAAACTGGCACTGCTCAATTAACTGACCACCCTATCGTAGTCTCCTCGTAGTGAAAACATTACGCCAAAATCTTGTTTCTATTCGCGAAAAAGCTTTGTTCTTTGACAGATTATCGCTATTGTCAGTGTATTCTACTGGGCAGTCAGATGCAAATTTTGGTTTCTTGGTCAATATAACCTTGAATAAAACCACTTGAAAGGCAAGTTATAATTTTGGTCAGGCACACTCGACTTATTGTTTTGATTCTATGGAATTATGTACGGTACGAAAGAGTAAAATCGAGTGATCGCGTGAACATATCAAGCAAGTTGATGAAATTGGGCTTTTGAGTTTCCCCACTGTGACCGGTATTTAGTAATAAAAAACACCGCTACAAAGAAGTAAACAATTTGCCCTCCTATAATTATATGACGTCACTTTGCCTAGCTCTTTTCAAGGTAAGGACACCTCAAGATGACAGAGCAAGACAGCTCTTTACAATTAGGATTCAAAGCACTCTTAAAAGAATCCTAAATGTTCGTCTTTGAATTGACGCAAACGGCGCGACTTCCTGAGCGAGGTATATAAAGAGCTCATTCTGCAATTTGGCGTTTGGCCTTTGCTGCCCGTTGTACCTTTTCAGGGGGATAGTGTGGTTTTTGACAATAACATCCGTTGTCGACATGGAATGTCTTGGTATGTAGTCTCCAGTCAATCAAATGTCATCGAACTGTTTGGCTGGGTTCGTGATTGAAATGCAAAAAAAAAAAAGTCGTATGCGAATTGTTGACGGAAGATTGAAGAACCGATCGGGCATCCTGGTACACGCAAAGTTTGTCTCAACTATTGTAACTACAGTTATTAATTGGGCAGTTATTTGCATGTGATGTTTTCTGTCGTGGGTGCCATAACTTTCTTGGTTAAGTATGGGAAGAAAATAAGCTGGCCTTGGACTTCTGAAGTGCCATAAGTATTTTGTAAGTCTCGGCTAGCTATAGCTACTTGTTCATCCTAGGTCACCGTGACGTTCCAATGTCGTCGAAGAACACTCTTGTTCGGATCACTTATCAATTTTTCCTTCTTTTTCTTACTCGTTCAGAACTCACTAATTTCTAGATGGAGCCCTCAACGATTTCAAACTACAGTAATCTAACAGCAGCGTCTTCAACAACTGAGGGGGAGCTGGTGCACGATCCACTTTGGGCTGCAATACTACGCTGGCTTATTGGAGGCGTTATTATTATCGTAGGTAAGAACATAAATTTCTTTCTTTTCGCCTCGCTGTACGAAGGTCGTCACTAATAACTTCGAAGCCTAATAAATCCAGCAAACCGCCTTTTTCCCTCAATAAACTGCTCTCAATCTCCTAATATTTTTTCATCATCTACACTCCGCCATTTTTTCAATGTTACTTTTTCATTGACGCAGACTAGCATTACAAAAAAATGTAAATCTTTGTTTAGCTTAGAGCAATTAAAAGCAGACATCGATTGCACGAGTTTATAAACTTTCATATTGAGGTTCGAATTCTGAGGGTTTCTAGTGGATTAGAGGGATACTCATAGCAAATTATTTCCTGTGTCTGAATGGAAGTGCCCGAGTCTGAAAAGATCGATACGATCAGCCCGGCTTTTTCTGGCTGTGTGATTTTATTTAGTGTTAAGTGTTTAGCTGTTGAGTTGATCAGATTAAGTAATCGTTTCTCTATAAGCAAATTAAGCCTTTTGACTATACCAGGCGAGGCTGAAGAAAGAGGGCTAAGAACAAGACCCCGTGCTTCGCCAAATGAGAAAATAATGGGAACTTAATGTTTTGACAGCTAATATGGTCCAAAATTGTGTCTGTATGAGGTTTGATTAAAAAACTGTAAACTGCGTTTTCCACCGGTTTTTTAGTCAAAGTTCTTGTTGTAAACTTTTATCAAATATTATACTGAAAACGTAGAGCTCTTAATTCTGAAGGCCATATTGCGTTAGTGGTTTTTCTTTCCTGTCGTTCAGCACGATTTCTTCCGTATACATGAGTGGAATACGATTTCCCTGCTCAGCGTGATGTTATGAAACAAAGCGATTGTCGGTCAACAGAATGGAATAATTTGACACAGTAGTAAGCAAAGTTCCCTCCTAATTGTTCAACACCCACGAATAAGATAAATACACATGAAACTTGTAATCACGGAAATAAAATTCCCAGAGTTTTAGCAATCGCTCGTTCAATACTGTTAGTAGCTATAGCATTCAGGTGAGGCTTGTTCAACAGGGACAAAGTTTCTGTGCAAAATTTATTTTCGCCAAAATGGCATTCCAAGCATACCTCTTCAATGTCAATTTTGTAAAATGTGATAATTGGGTGCTAAGTACGTTGAAATAATTAAGTGCTGCATAGTCAGTTGGGCACACACACGAGGGCTGCACCCCGTAATTCATTGTGAACACAAAGAAATGGCTAAATATTAATCTAGGGTCATAAAGACGTCAGACACATTAGACCTAACTGTTCCAGCTTGATTAACCTTAAATACAACTGATAAGGTTTTACAATTCTTTTTTATCAAAGCTATATCAAGATTGAACACTCACATCTCAAGTTAACGGTTCAGTGCCAAGAACAGCATTCTGCTCACGAACAATTCCTATTTAGTGCATTATCGAAACTGAGTACCACCTCACTGCCTTTGTTTTGAGTGATTTGCATGACTTCGTAACAGTTCGCGAACTCTACATTTTGCCTGAATCATGTGGCGAGAGCTGATTTACATTTTCGCAAACACTTAGGTTATATTTAGTACCACCTTGTGCACCAGTATAGGTTTTACCGATCTAGCTGTGAAGTCGATCAGGGAAAGGAACAGAAATGTTTCATATCTTACGAAAACAGATTTGTCTTTGTTTAGGTGTTTGAAGAACGGCGCATCTTTATAAATTACTGTTCAATTCGTCTCTGATAGGGTACTTAAAATATTTTGTTATCAATAACCCAGCAAGGCAGGCATGATCAGCAAGGCATGATCTTTCATGAGAAAATTAACTCCACGTCAGGAGAGTGCTTAAAATTGTTAGTAGCAACAAAGAAAGACATTAAATTTCTCACAAAATAAACAAATCCATTGTAAGTCAAACACAATGACAATAATCTTTGCAATTATTAGAGTTTGTAAACCATGGGATGTAAATCTACCAGTCCATTTCAGCGCGTCACTTCATTCTCTCTGTGCATTTCCGTAACTTAATAGGGATGACTAGTTTTCTTTGTTCCTTAATAAAACTACGACAACAAAATGGTTTTTTGATACGACTAGTCAGCCCCAATCACCCCAAGGATAAGACACTTTTAAAAGAAGTTTAGTTAAAGAGGTTTTTTTTGTGACTACAAACATAGGGCAAATGGGAGCACATGTTAAGCCATTTCGCTCTTCTAGAGAGAGTGAATGATGGAGTAGTGTTACAAATTAATTCTCACTACTTTTGAGTCACTCTGTGAACAAAATTCTTCTGTGATGCGAGAAATTCAAATGAAACTTTTTGGCAGTACTTTCACATGACGCTATTTGTTTTCAAGAATTTTCAAAAAGGAAGTTTTCCATTTTTATTTTTCGAATTTTGCCGGACTTAAAACATTTCAGGGAGTGAAGGTGTTAAAAGATCGCCTGAACCTTCAAGTCATTCAGTTTTCTGTGTTGAACTTTGTTTAATTGAACACCTTTTGTTGGTGTGAACGTGGCTTAAGGCCACCAACTAAGGCCGTTAATAAGGGAGAATTTAAGCTAGCTCAACATATGAGTTTAGTTTAAAAAAAAAAAAAAACAATTTTCGCTGCAACCTCAACAGAACCTCACTGCACGGTAAACTGACGACAAAAGTGCCCAATATAAAAGCCTAAGTCTGTTTTCTCTGCTTGAGCGTTTTTCGTAGCCTCATCGGCATCATGCATCTGCTTTAATCAAATTAACCCTAGCCTTACTTTCATCTCTCTTTTTCCTAATGTTTTTTTTTTATTATAATTTTCGACAGGATCAGTTGGCAACGTTATGGTTTGCGCTGTTGTGTTTAAAAACCAAAGAATGCAAACAGCTATGAACTTATTTTTGGTGAATTTAGCAGTATGGGACATCCTCGTTTGCTTGTTCAACATTCCTTTCACATTGATTTACAATCATCTCAAATCTTGGCCCTTTGGATTGTTCTGGTGCAAGACGATGCCGAGTAAGTAAACATCCATTAGTGTTCATAATATTTATTTGTTTAATCTAAAAACAACATTTTGCCGATGAGATGACAATTTGACTAATGTATTGAACTGCTACGTGAAAATGTAGATTGGCTCATGGATATACCACGAAGCAGCTGGATAGCAGAAGATATCTTAAGCTATTTTTATGTAAGGCGGGCAGTTTACTGAAATTAGATGAAAGGGGCACTAGAATTTCACTCTGCAATATGTACGACATACGTAATTAAACAAATACGGATCGTCTTGTTGCGAAGTGCAGAGTTTAGGGGACTAACTTTCACTAGAAAGCAGAGAGTCCGCCAGGCAAACCGAGCGTGGTCACCATTTACACACTGAGCCATATAGTTGAGAGTCTAGTGTCGGTAAAATGTATTGAACATTAAATTAGAGCTCATGGAAGAGGGCACTGCAGCTACAAAGTGTAGCCAAATAGAGCGATGTTCGTACGACCTTGAAAAATGGTTTCGGTAAGTGTTCGTTCTTTGTTTCATCAGCCAATGGATGAAAAGATCAAAACATGGCCTCTTCGTTTTCCCGCCAAAGAAACCCTAATATGGAGAAGGCATTGTTCGCTTGGCCAATCGTGTTGTAGTATGACGTCAAAGCGAAGTATCGGTGGATTTCTAGAAAGTTCTCGGGCATGAAGCTTTTTCACCTGAGCGTTCGCTTAACCAATGAAAAGCTAGGCGCGTTTGTCTGTCCGTTCGATAAACCAATCAAATCGCTCTATTTCCGTTCGTTTGTCGTTTCTGTTTTGTTCGCGCGCTTTCATTTCAAGGTCATACGGAAATCGCTCTATGCCGAAGAGAAGGTGGAAAAATACGTCGCCACAAATGGGAGTCAATATTTAACAATTAGTCCCCGAAGGCGACGAAGTCGAGGTGACTATTCGCCAATATTCACGTCGCCTGAGGCGACTAATTGTTTTAGTATAATTACATTGATGATTATTCGAGAAAATAAAATTATTGATCAATTTCCGACCCCGAAACATCAAAAAATCTGGCTGCCATTTTGAAAACTGCTAGCCTTCAATGCTATAATCACCGCGCGGTGATCATAGCGGGATAAAGCGAAGCTCCTAGCCAATCACAGCACTCTATTTTCGATAATCATCAATGTAATTATACTAATCTCTGTATATTGGTGTTCCAAAACAATGAAACGGCGGCCATGTTGGTGTCCCAAACAAATCCTCTGGGAGTTGAACTCTTTTGGTATGTAAACGCTTTCTTCTCTGTTCAAAAATACTGAAGGGGAAAAAATGCTGGCCACGTGAGTGAGAACGCGCTATAGCTTTCCAAACGGATTGGTGCGAACAATTTGAAATTCCAATTGTCTTTTCCAGTTCCTCATAAACAAAGGTAAGTACCCTTGGGTCTCCGGCTGACTCTGACACTACGCCGTATTTTCTCTTTAGCTTTGCAGGTGATGAATCTCAGCGCATCCACCGGTTCCTTGGTAGCCATCACTATTGAGCGTTACCGGGCCATCTGCCTTCCTTTCACACCGCCGCTATCAAAATTCAAAGCCAAGCTTATAATAACAATTGTTTCTATGGCCTCCTTTTTGGTGGCCCTTCCAGAAGTGGGGGCCTACAATCTTGGACAACCATTTGGTTGCATAGAGATATTCCCGTCTAAAGAACTGAGAAAAGCGTATTCGTTGCTCCTCTTTCTGGCATGCTATTTGCTTCCGTTGTTGTTCATCGCCCCAGCTTACACGAGGATGATCTTAAGACTATGGCATGACCGTGACGACTTTCCAAATGGTGGCGTGACAGAAGATCCCAAAAGCCATAAGAGAAAACGGAACGTACTGAAAATGATGGTTAGCGTTGTTGTGTGCTACGCCATCTGTATGCTGCCCACTTACGCGCTGTTCCTGTGGCTTGACTTCGGTTTAACAGGTAACTAATATAATTGCTGTCTTTATAATTGGAGTGATCGGTAACAAGGAGCGAGTTTGTGTGGAGGCCGAGCGACAGAGCGAGGGGGAGAGAAGGGAATAAGGGGACTTGGGAGTGAAGGAGCGAGTGAGAGGAAGGAGAAATTAGGAGGGGTATTGACTGAAATATAGGAAAACGAGGATGAGTTGTTGGTAAGAGAAGAAAGGAATGAGGGAGATGGCAAAAAAGGAGGGAGGGTAAAAGAGAGGGAGCTAAAGAAAGAGATTCAGTAAGTGACTAAGAGAGGAGGGCGCGAAGGAGTAGTAAGAGCCGTTGAAGAATGAGGGGACGGGAGGCGAAGAAGGGAGGCAGGGAGGGAAGGAACGAAGGAAGGAAGAAGGAAGAGAGTGAACGAGTGACTGACTCAGAAAGGAAGACGAGGAGTGATACGTAAGGGAGAAGGAATGAGGAGGTAGGGAGAGAAGGGGTGAGTGAGTCATCCGTGATTGACGAGGGAAAGAAAAATTTAGGAAGGAAGGTTGGTAAGTAGAATGGAAGGCTTGTGTAATTGAAGTTATAATCCATGAAGGATTCGTGAGCCCAAACTTCAAGCATTTAAATTCAATTCAAAGACAATAGTTTATTCAGCTAAATTATTCCCGGACACTGTTTAAATCTTAAAACCAGTCTTTGCTCAAACCATAGCATCATTTTACGTTATCAAGGAGACGTTCTGCGAATTTGACCCTTTTTTTTTTTCAATTTGGCACGAAACTATTCTTAACTTAAAACGCTATTATTCACATTTCCCATAATATAAAAAAAACTACCGCTTACAGTCTCAGTATATCGACGGCAGAGTAACGACAGAGAAACAATTTCACCGTTTACATTGTAAGATTTGCATTGGATATATACTTTTTTTAACTGACGTAAAACACAATTCTCATCCTTGCTTGTTTGTCTTTGGTTTTTGCAGGGAATACACCTTCATACTTCTTTACGTTACTCAGCTTTACGCAGATTATGAACTTCTTCAACAGTTGTGTAAATCCAATAATATACTGGTGCCTCAGTGAACAGTTCTCGAAAGAATTCAGAAAACTGCTAGGGTGCAATAAATTCAACAATTTCACTAGACATCACTCTTCTACTACCTCCTCCGAACCAAACGTTCCCTCTAAGGTTAATCACAACACCGTACCAACAAGAGTATGATGTGTCAAATTTTGGTGGAATTCTTTCAGCAATTGCATTGGTTTATATCGTGCGATAAGAAGCTATTCGACTACATTTGTTGTCGGCCATTCACTGTTGTCTTCAACCGCTATATCAGCAGAACATTCGGCATGACCTGACAAGTGGCTCATATTCTAAGTGATATGCACAACAACGAACGAAGAGCCTCTGGTTCCCTGGAAGTTAAAGATGAACCCTACATATACATTGCTGATAGTTATGCCTACCTTTGACTGAATGCCAGTGAAATAAACTGTGGAACAAGCAAGCGTTCAGATTTTTTTTTTGCCAGAGCTCTTTGCCAGACAAGGTAGATTTATCAAGTTCGCTTAAAGAAAGGAAACACATTTATGCATTTTATAAGATTTCAACAGATCGTTTTCACACACGTGGTCAACAGCTATGAATTTTTTTGGAGCAAAAGATAGTTTTACTTAAGGAAAGACTGAGTTAAATCCCAGGGGACTTTTTTTGGTACACCAATATGGTCGCTGTTTCCACATTGTTTTGTATGTGTACCAATATGGTCGCTATGAGATCTATGTGAAAACGATCCATACAGTAACCATTGCCTCTAGAATATATCGTGAGTGCAAGGCTCGATGATACATTTGTATTCCTCACTTGCCAGCGTTTACAACGAACAATACCGGTTCAGAAATAGATCTTTAAACACTGTTTAATGATACGTTCAAGAAATTTGCTCATTCAGTATAAAGAATATATACTTTACCATACTTTCCTTTAAATACTTGATGCAGTTGTACATAATTGCTATGAGTTGATAGAACTATTTCTATTGCATTATAAGTTATTTTGAAAAATTTGTTGCCCCGGTAAAGCAGAGCAGTATTGTAAATATTAGTGGTTTCTGTAGGGATCGATCGAGCTAATGATAAAATATTTATCAAGAAAAATATTCTTTGTTGTTGTTTTTTTAGCAAACGAAATAAGACCTGAATATTCAACTTGCTGATTTTGTCTTATTCGGAAAGAGATGGCGTTTTGAAATTGTTTTATGGCTCGATTTTCCCTCCAAACCGCGGAATCTCATTTCGATCCTTTTTTTAGGTCAACAACAGTTCACAGTTGCATGCCAACTTTGACCGTTTTTTGGTTTTGTAGTGTATCTATGTCTTTATTGTTCTATGTAACTGCATGATAACAAAATAACTGGCCCCTCGTAAATTAAGTTACTTGGAGCCATACTATTTCCACAGCTTGGTGGGGAAATTGTAATACATTAGTGTCGGAGATTAGAGTCGATGGCGAAGCGGACAAACTTCGGATAAAACGTGCGCACGGCCAGATTTCATAAGTAGTGAAAGTCATTTGTTTCAAGATCCACTAATTATGATCACCTCCCAAGTAAAAGTCAGAAGTCGCTAAAACGGCAGGGGAAAAATTTCTGTCAGTAATAACCTTGAGGCTTTCTGCTTATTTTAATCTGCAAAATCATCATTCCTATTGATTATTTCATATTTTTTTTTTTTTTTTGCTTTGTTGAGTAGATTTCCATCCAAATACAGCAAATTATTATGTTCAAAATTATACCTGCCGAGAAAAACGTTTTCTGAGATATCGAAACTGCCTAGAATAATTAATACCTGCCAAAATGTAGAAGATGGGGGTAAATTCCAAGTAAATTCTATTCTATTCTAAGGTCCCGGAACACCATTTATACACTTCAGTGAGAAACCACGTTAAATAACTAGTAAAAACATTTCAATTTTTTTACCTTCCTTTAAGTTCCTTTTCCAGCTCGATGATCAATGGGTAAATATTTCTCTAGATTACCTGTAAGTTTACGTATTTCAATGAGCTCCACAAAAACCATGGAATGCATACACAGCCATGACCACAAAGCTGCCACAAGCGATTAGAAAGTTATCCTTAAATGCAACTGTTAATTCTGTCAGAATTACCTTTGAGATGTCTCCAGAAAGAAACTTGCCGAATCACCCCTTAAGCAAGTGCATTTAAATGTGGAAATCGGCGAAAGAGGCGAACTTTCTTTGAAGTGTACAATTCACTTTCGTCCTCTTACGAAAGTTTCACTATTTACTGAAGTCTGGGTTGCTAAGCGACATACCATGACCATAAACCTTTGCGGTAAGAGTGCCAAGTCGTTCCTGGACACACGGGCGATTCTCGTCGCGCTCGGCAACGTCGGAGATCAGGCTCTTTTTTGACTTAGAGAGAAAGTAAGAAAGAAAAGCATTGTTGCTGCAACTATTTTAGCGCGATCTACTAGCGATTTTATGAAAAGTGAGATTTTTTGAATGGAGCTTTTTAGCAAGACGCATACGGTTACCGCTTGTTCCTATGATGTTTCAGGGCCACTGAACGGCCAAATGTTGCCAAAAACGTTAGGACTGTCTCAAATAGTTTTTCTATGCTTTAGAAACCTGTTTGGTTAACAGAGCTGCCCTGAAAACTATTTATCTGCTCGGATGGCTAAGGGGAACTTTGCAGTGAAACCACTCGCCTGCGGCCCGTGTTGTCACTTGACTTTTAAACATTTTGGCGTCGTTTTTATCGTTGATAAGAGTACAGACAATAGAAATTGTTGCTGATTTGTTTGTAATTGAGGTGGCTTTTTCGTCTCAACCCAACCAGTTAGCTACCCTGATAGGTCCGGTCGAAAGTTCTATCCGTGGTGATTTCAAAGACTTGATTCGGTTCAGGACTCGTGTCTTCCAGTACAGGGGCGGATCTAGGGGGAGGGTGTAAGGGTGCGCACCCCCCCCCCCTCCAAAGATGACCTGCGGCTTTCTATTCTGTTTTACTTTACTTCACCAGTCAGTTACGCCATTCCTTAGTGGTGCACCCCTCCTAAGAAAAATCCTGTATTCGCACCTGCAGTACTCTACGAGAACAAAATAAATTCTAAACTAGTACCAACTAGTTATTCTCATTTAAAGAGTAAAGCCCAGTGCAAACGGAGGCAACCTGTTGGCCAATTACTCCCAACATTGTTGGGCCAATAATGTTGGGAGTTGCAGCTTCAGTTTGCGCGTAGCTTAAGTAATGACTCACCACTCTTTTATTCTTTTGTATGAGGTAATAGAGAGAAGTCGTTACGTAACGTTGCCATGGTAGCAAAATACTGGATGACAGAAAACGAAAACATCACTTAAATTCGCATCGTTTTAAACTTCGACGATAACGTGACGTCACACTTCTCTCCATTGTTCCTGTCTCTAGCAAAAATCGGTCCAATACCGCGATACAGTGTAGACAAAGTAAGTGACATGGTACCTTTATATTTTTTAATCCCCAGACAAATAACTCACATACAAGACTTTGGAAATTGTACCAATACTGAACACTATATAGCTTAAAGACGAAATATTATTTTATTAAATAACTTGATCAGTCACCAAAATAAAAGTAGATTGGAAATGCTAAGATTATCGTATAGTAAAATTAAAATTTTAACACAGAGCCTTGAAACTGAAAAAGTAACAATTTTGTACCACCTTTGAAAACTGATACATAAAAACACCACATCGTGTATTTTCTTTGATATGACTGTTTTTGAAAGTGAAAAGTTATGTTTTCTGAAAGGTGATTGTCTTTACAACATGCACCTTTGTAATCCTGGACTTGTACATGAAAGAAACTAAATTCTTTAATCGCCACATGCAAAGCAATCTGGATTCTGAAATCTGGGGAATTTTTGCTTGTGCAATCTGGAGTCTGGAAAACTTTTCCTTGTGGAATACTGAATCCTCAGCTTTGGAATCTGGAATTAACCTCAAGGAATCTGAAATCCCACTAATGATTGGAATCTGGAATCCCAGTTCCACTGACAAGGGATCCAGTATCCAGTACCTGGAATAATCCAGAATCCACAATTGAAGACTGTCTTTGATTACCTTAGATGAGGCGATATTTAAGCTGTGTCACAGGTAGCTTAAAGCCCCATGCAAACGGACACAATGTTGTTGGCCAACAGCTCCCAACATTGTTGAATGTTACATGTTGCATCCATTTGCACACCCTGTTGCATGTTGTTGGGAGTTGTTGGGCAAAGTTTGAAACCGGTCAAATTTGTATCTACTTGCCAAAGGATGTACAGCTGTAACAACTCCCAACAATTTTGGAAGTTGTTTGCCAACAATGTGGTGTCTGTTTGCAAGGGGCTTAAGCTTTCCAGTGACAAAAAGGAACTTTCTCATTTTTGGTTGTGTAAATTAAAGTTAGAGTTGACATCAAGGTAATTACACTCCCTTCAACCAAAAACATTTAATCCACGTGTTTATTCTAATTTGAACATCTCTCACAGGTTACAGAAGGTAGACATGTACAATTTTTAGAATTAAAATAGTTTTCTTGCTGTTAAAAAGCAACAACAACAGACAACATTGTGTGTTCATTAGAGAAACCCAACCATTCTATAACATTAAAACAAGAAAAGCTTTCCCAAATTTCACTTTAAAACTATTATTAAAAAAGGTAAGTTTTAGCACCTGCTTTGAAGAAATGCACTGCTCCCAAGAAGAAGCCTTATTATATTTCTTTAAGACTGTACCTGACAAAACAATAATGACCAGAGAACTAGGAGAAAAGAAATTACAAGTACTAGATAACCTAACTAAGAAAAGATAAAAATCCATGGATTTTTAGCTTTCAAAACTGTGAAAAATTATTGAATACTGATAAATTATAAAATTAAAAATCATTTTATGCAATTTGCCGCACAAAGGACAAATCTTTTTTCATTTAAAAATACAGAAAACTTTAAAATCATCTTTCTGCAATAAATACCCTCCACGCGCGAATCCAGGATTTTGAAATGGGGGGGGGGTGAATTTTTGTAATAATGTAATAGAACCAAAGCCTGGTTGAGGTGTTTGAGGTCTGTGCATCAATATTAAATTTTGAGGGATAAGAAAAAAAAAAGAAGGGGGCTCAGAAAAAGGGGGGTGAAAATTCACCCATTTCACCTGCCCTGGATCTGCACCTGCCCTCTTCTTGAGCATGCACACCAGGTGATCTGTGACGTCATTGCGAGGGCCTGGGGAAAGAAATTTTAATGCCGTATCCCATAAACCAAAGCTGACGGGAACAGATTGAATTGAATTGAATTGGTGCGCGCGTTGGTTTATGGGATACGGCATTAAAATTTCTTTCCCCAGGCCCCCGCAATGACGTCACAGATCACCTGGCAAGCTTTTCTTGGAAGTTGATTCAAGATCTGTCTAGTAGATTGAGTGCTAGAACTGATGCAACGTTTAGTTAGATGATCAAGTATGTATAAGGGTAAAAACACCAAAACTAACACTGGTAAACGCTAAGGCAATTGATTTTAAAATGAACAGATCATGTTTTACCATAATAAAATGCTTAATCATGTTAGTGTTTCTGATGAAATAAGTGAAATTTGTACTGCACCATACACTGAAGTGCTGAAAAATCAGTAACTTTTAGTTTTTAACATGGGAAATGAAATTTTGCAATCAACCCCGATAACTCAAACCGTTTTTCATTTCCCTTCAGAGTTCAAGTTACCAGGGTTCTATAGTACTTCAGGAATATATATTGTGTTACTACCAATTACAGCAAAGACCACAAACTAATTAACGTTCTTGCTTGTGGTTTAGTCTCTCAGGCAAAGATTGGCTTTTTCAATGCAACACAATAATATTCCAGAAATATTTCTGGTGTTCATGGTTTTCCCGGTTTGACCATGTCTTTTCTGCTATCGCAGTTTCCATCCACCTTCATTTTCAATTCTCCTGGGCCTTACAGCACTATTTAAACACAATTTCTTACAATATTTTTCCCCAATAAGGCCTCAGTGGTGTCAAATAAAGTCCATTTGTATTCCTTCATGATGTATATTGTTATTGAAAAGATATTGCTGGTACTGATGGTGTCTATGTTATGGTTTAATTTTATATTTGGTTTCATTTTTTTTCAAACCAGTTCATTTTTCTCAAACCAGTTTCATTTTTTTAAACCAGCTCCATTGTTTTAGACCAGTTCAATGTTTTAGAATAGTTCAAGTCTCTCCATGTTGCTTACTGTTATAAGTTCCACTCCAGTTTGCTTGCGGTTAGTTGAACTCTGGTTTGTCACGGTTACAGTTTACTCGTAAGGGCAGGTCTATTTTCAAATGAATAACTCAGTTAAGATTTCACTCATTTATGATGTTGTTCATAAAAAGATTTCTCTCTTATGATTAGGGTTAAGGGATCATGTAAGGGATAGGGATAAGGGTTAGGGTAATTGGGCATTATCAAGGAGGCCAAAAGATTTTTACATGTCTAGTGACTTTTTGCATAATTCCAAAGTTAGGACATTCACTTTTAATGGTACTAGACAGGGGGGGTGGTGAAGAGTATATCAGGGGGGGAAGGGTGAAGAGTATATCAGGGGGGAGGGTGAAGGGAAGGGAAAGAAGATGGTAGGAAGGTAGGGACAGAAAATTTCTCGTAATTTTTCAGTGTTTATTGTTTTCAATCCCCTCCAAAATACCATGCCCCTATTTTTCACCACACCCCAAAAGATGAAAGCCCTTTTCAGACAGTTGATAAATTAACTGGTTTAAAAAAAATAAACTGGTTTCAAAAAATTGAACTGGTTTTAAAAAAATAAACTGGTTGGAAAAAAAAAATAACCCCACTGGCAAAAATTAAACCACAACATCTATATTGCAGACGTGCAGATGGTGTAATCCTTACACAAATAATATCACCCTTTTTTTCTGTAAGCAAAAACTGAATATTGGTTTAGGATACAATGATAACGCTGGCCAATGCTCCCTAAAACAGCCTTTGGTGCAATTCATTTGCCTTTAAACATGACCATGCCAAAATATTACCTACAGTAGAGGCTTGTAACAAGTGATCTAAGTTAGTGTTTTGGTAGACTGCGAGCAGTCCCTCTTCAGTCAGTCGATTCTAAGCTCGGCAGGACAGTAGAGGGCGAAATGGCCAAGAGGGAAACTGGAAAGAGAGAGGAAGAAGAGGGACTACATTCTCTATTGTAACCGACATGTTCAAATTTCTCCACAGCCCCAGCATCGGAGAATTGGATTGGTTGATAAACAATAGGATGCTATCAGCGCGTTGTCATTGCAATTTACGAAATTCTAACATATTGACACATCAAATGTAACACGATGCACCTAAATAGCCAGCATGTTTTGATCAGAACGAGTTGACAAGATGGATTCGGCGGCCAAAGAAAGTATTTTATCTGAACGTTTGTCTGAGCGTCTTGGCGGTCTGATTTTAAAGGACGAACAGAAGCCTGCTCTTGAAGCACTAATGTCAGGAAAAGACGTTTTAAGTAAATCTGTCATTGATTTAGCAAAGCTTTGTTATCGCATTACTGTGCTCCAGTCAAAAGACTCACACTATCTTTAGAAAAACACTAAGCTGGGGCCAGTTACTGAGTCACAATTCAATTCTTCATAGTAAGTTGATGTAGCTTCAGTTAAGCTACACTACATTCTTACAATTTTGGATCTGTAAATCACTATCCGTGATAATTTAACATTCTGCAAAGACAACTAACAAGTTGGGCCCAGCATGATACAGCATTGCAGAAAAAACATTACACTCACGGACTAAAGAAAATCGCTTAGTTATTCAGATCCAGAAGGCGCTTTGGAGAAAATCGGAACCCTTATTCAGCCTTAATAAAAAAGCTTTACGCTTCAAAAGAGGTCAAAGGAAATGCACTTGTATCAGAGGGCAAATCCTGCCGACCAGAAACAATAACTACAGTAAATCAATATGTGTGTCATGACCTCTCAGTGTGAAACACACGGCTAAAATCACATTTGCTCAGTGAAAATGTAGAACCTTCCAGAGCAAAATCTACCCGGCAGAGAAAAACAAATCTCATTGGAATAAGCAGCATTTTGGCATGAGGTACCCCCTTTTATTGGGAAGATAAATTCGGGGCACAGGTAAGGAACTGTTTTAGCTTTGAAGAGAGGACCTCGCTGAGCAGTCCGCCAGGCTTGGACATTGTACATAAATTTTCTGAAGAGATGTAAGTTCCGTTCTTTTTAAAATTTACGTTATATATTCGGCAAAAGTCAGAGGCCTCAACTTCCAGATCGGGCTTTCTTCCTCTCCCTTTGTGGACTACCTGTTTTTTTGGGTGTATTTTCGTTCACGAAGAAAAACACACGTGCGATTTATTAAAGTGCCACAATCCCATGGGGATATAGCATGCGACAAATTAAGTCGCAGTTATTAGTTATCAAGTGACAGATCAGTTTATTTTTAACCGGTTGTCGCCTTTAGTGGGCGGAGTTACCCGAACATGTCTGGTTCAAAAGAGAATGCAGTCCCTTCCTCCTTTCCCGCCTCCTCCCCAGCTTCCCATCGGCTTCCTGCTTTTTGCCATTTCATTCGTTGTGACCATCCTGAGGGACTGCTAGCAGTCTAGTGTTTTGGGAAATTCATGTACTTCAAGGTTGTACACAGGTGCTGTCTCCAATTTTTATCTACTTGGTGTTACAATAACATTTATTATTGCCAAGAACTATAAGAGTATAATGGGCTGTATGATACCACAATCAACTCTCTCTAAGACAGAAACTTGGGGACTAGCACCTAGTGTCCATCTTAGGGATGTCCATCTTATAGAGATATCCATCTTATAGAAGTGTCTGTGAAGAGAGAGTCAACTGTAATATTATTATTATGCCTACTTGCAGACTGTTTAAATACATGTACAGTGAAACCCTGCCTTACAGCCACCTCGGAAATAAGGTCACCTTGCTATTACAGCCACGTTTTTTTAGCCACCCAGCAAAACGACCATAAAATTTCTTGTAAAAAACCCTCATTAATACAGCCAATGTTTTTTTTGGCCCATTAGTGACATATTAGCAGGGTTTCACTGTAGTAAAAGAAGTCTAGTCATACTTGTAAAGAAGAAAATCTTTCATTATATTTGATACTGGCAGCTTTGAGATCTCTGCTAAACGTCTGGCACTGAGAGCATCTCGAATGACAAACCGGCATGAATCTTGCAGACTTCTTGGATTTTCTAGAAAAGGAACAATGGAAAACAATACAACATTTCCAGATTGAAAAGCTATAAATTCAACCACCTCATTGCACTATCTCCATTTTTTATACAGATTCCCTCGTGATATGATGTTGTTTTTTCTCTACATGTACATACAACAGTTTTGACACACAATAGATCATCTTGGTAGTATCACAAAAAAAACTGATTAAATGGCCTTATACATGTACATTGTAGCTTGCCATAAATCTCTTTGTTTGTTAGCAAAGTGGTTACACAACTTAAGATGCCTGACTGTTGTCTGATATGTAGAGGGTTTGTTTCTTTTTCCCAGTTTCCCTATATATCAGCATTCAAAAACTTAGAAAAAACTCTGTCAATTGAGCTATTGTACCATTAATGAAGTTCATGAGAACACACTCATGGGAAAAAGGGAAAAGGTGTTTAGTACTCTTAATATTCTCTTACTATATCAGCCACAAAGTTCTGAAACTTAATGAGTGCAGAAAGAAGAAAATAATACATTTACCCACATGCACCTTTTTTGGGAATGTAATTATAATAATCCAAAAAGAGGTACATGTGGGTACATGTACATGTATTGTGCATGGCAAAAAAATTTTGCAATCAACAAAGCACAACACTACCCTGACATATTGTTTTATTTTCATTGTAATATATTATACCTCTTAGATAGAGTATTTGTTATATCATGCTTTATTTTTATCTATCACTTTTTGTTATTGTAAATACTTACTTGATACACTTATAAGAAACTCCAAGCAGCCTTTGTCTGCAGTGTTTACATTGTACATCATTCTTGATATAGCTAAAGGAGTAAGTCCTTCATCGTTGAAAACATTTACATCAGCACCAAACTTAAACAGCAAACGCGCCAAGGGTTCGCTATTTCTCAGCGCCGCTAAATGTAAAGGAGTTTGTCCATCCTCCGGCCTCTTTATGCTCGTGAGAGCCCCATGTTCTACCAGCATTCGAACACAATTAATGTTACCTTTTATAACCGCGTATCGAAGAGGGAATCCAAACTGAACGTCTATGTTAGCTCCCCAGTTCAGTAAAACCTTAATCGAGCTTGTTCTCTCGCGTATTATTGCTAGTTGAAGAGCTGTAGTGCCTTTGTCGCTCAAAGCGTCCACGTAACCCTTTGATTCTAATAAAAGCTCCACAAACGAGTCCCTGCCATAATGCGCTGCCACGTGTAAGGGTGTCCAGCCATCTTCGCTCCTGGCATCGACAAGTTTTTCTTTGTCCAAGCCTTTAAAATCTAACAACAACTTCGCGATTCTAGTTCGACCGTGCATTGCCGCGTAATGGAGGGCCGTAAAACCTCCGACAAAATCTCGCGCAAATGCGTCACCACCTTTTTCCAGCAAGACTCTTAAGGTTCGCTCCTTGCCTCTACTCGCCGCAAGGTGCAGCAAGGTCCATCCGTTTGGATCCATATGATTTACGGAAGCTCCTTCTCTGATCAGTTCACGAACGAGTTTTACATTGCCACTAGCAACCGCCTCCCTCAGACGCGCAGTTGCTGGACTTTCCATGGTTCTTTCCCCTCTCCTAGGCCGCTTTCGTAACATTATATACAATTATGAAGTCTACGACATATTGACTGCTACCAAGACTCGTCTTTTAGATGAGCGATATTGCGAATCAATTTGTCAATTAATGCACGACTTTCGAATGTTTTCAAAGGACGCCATGCTCCTAAAAACATTCCACAAACGCGCAAGCGAAATGCAGGAAAGCCGCATTACTAAAGTACAACGGGCTCATTATCTCCAGGTATTTACAAAATGGCGTCCAAAGCAACCATTTTCTTAAAACATGAATTTCATTTAAAGTACTGACTCCGCTACTGGAGTTATCTTGAGTTAGATGACACAAGAACTTAGCTACATGCAGCTTAAGACTGCCAATGATGCACGAGAAGCGGTAAAGTTCACTAAAATGGTCTTAATTTTTTTCCACTGGGCAAAATGTTGACATCCAGATTATCGTTGTTCTTGTGTTCATCCAATTAAGGAGGAGCAAAGATTGGAGCAGCGTAAAAGGACACTATTGATACTCATCCTCGATTATTTAAGAGAAGAAGGGTACGTATAGACTATTTATAGCCTGAATATTAGTTCGCTTCATTACCTTTGCAATTCAGCATTGCAAAACACGTTTAAGTTTGGTTGCAACCACGTGACAAGACGCCTAGGCGGGTTGACAAAACGATGCATTTTTTTTCGTTTGCAAAATTTGCGTGAAAAAAGTGTTAAGTTTTCAAAATAGGGAAATCCTTTTTTGTGTGTCACCAGCCAACTAGGCCACAGTAACATCAGATGGATAATGCATCAGTCAATTCCAGCTGCGCCCAGCCCCCCCCCGCCCCGGGCTGACCCCCGGGCATTAGCATTTTTTTGCCTTGGATGACTTGGGGACTCTTGAGCTGTCAAATCCCCCAGGGTGGGGACGAAAAAAGAGGGCAAATGCCCTGTCCTCCGTCAACAGTGCATAAATTTGATTCACTATTAAAAAACCAAAAAACGTTGATACATGTCGATAGCTCCCAAGTTTCGCTATGTAGTTCTGACTTGATAAGCAATGAAGAAGTGCTGATGATGCATAAAATTGAGAACATTCCTTTACAACCCCTTGTCCTTGACAGATGAGATAATCTGCTTCTTTTTTTTTTTTTCAGTAATATATCCTGTGTCTAGTAACTTATATTCTGATAGGAAACCACGTGCATGTCTAAGGCTCGGGAATAGCCCCATGGTTGGCAAATGAAGGTCCCCCCACCCCCGGGCAGTGCAAACTGACTGGGACTGAAAAGGTGGGCAAATGCCCTGCAGTAGCCCAGGGAGGTTGCTGGGTGCAGCTGGAATTGACTGATGCATAACATCAATTGAGGAATCAGTATTTGTACCTCAGTATGCAGAGTATGGCATTAGCGGCAGTGCACACATGAGCCTTTTTTAAAAAGCTCATTATACACACCAGAATTGTAGCATTACACATGGCAGCCTTGCTACAAAGAGATTTGCACCTGACTTACAGGGGGGTAGCCATGATATTTTTTACCAAAACTTTCCTAACCTCTCAGTTCTCCCACATCATTTCCACATCTCTTGCTTACACTTTTGCTTTCTCATCATTATGGGGAGGTTATAAAAAATAATACATGATTGGACTGATCGCAATTTGTCTGTAATCTTGTTTGTAGCCCTTCTTTTGAGTGAAGTGAATGGTAAAGCTTGAACATACATTGCACTATCAAGGTCGGGGGCATGCTCGCCCGGCAAAATTTATGTTATCTAAAATAGCTGGAAAATGTGCCTAATTAAAACTTGCATCCTTCTAATACTGAGCCTCGCTATGGGCATGCACCTGTATTCTGGTATTAAAAAAATCATATTGCACACGGTGCACACAGCTGAAAAATTAATTGGCTCTTTATGCACAAGATCTTGGTGAGTTCTTCCATACTCTGCAGACTGGTTTGTACCCTGAGTGTACTCCCTTACATGGCCTATATGGGGACGTGCAGCAGGACAGGGTATGGGTTTTGTCCTCTCTGTCGACCTAAAGAGGGTAAAGAATTTCGGGCGAGTCTGACCTAATTATTAACAGAGTATTGCCTGCATGATTGATTTGATTTGCTCAATGAAATTTGTTTCCACTCCAAGTATACAGATCAAAGCAATGACTGTAACGTGAATTTGCTCTACTGTAATTGCCAATTGCCTTTAAAGCATGAGTTCTTGCATTTTGTCTTTTTTCCTAAACAGGGTACTGATAAAATTAAGGGGGATTTCCTTAGCGGGTTGTGTACTTTAGGGTCTTTTTTTTGTCCTGTAGGGTCAGGATTTCGAACCCTCAGCGGCTCTATTTAATACCCAAATATTGGGTTACTACCCCCGCCTGGGATTTGTACTATTAAAAGTTGGTAAGCTTACCTTTATATTGCCCCTGAGGTGGCTTGGTTTAATGGTACAGTAAGGTGGATTATGGTTGGGTACATGTAATTCAAGCAGCCAGGTCCTCAAATTTGGACCTCTTAGTATAAGGATTTGGCACATCAAAAGAAAAGTTTGTTTCATAAAGTTTTGAATTTTCATTATATTTAGTACAGTGTACCTCATTTTAGATCTTTGTTTTTCTGCTATGTGTCATAGTGTACAATTTTTTTTTCTGATGCTTCATCATTTTCTAGGAAACAAATTGTAAATTAGATATTAGGGAAAGAGGAATGTGGACAGGTGACCGTAAAATTGACACCAATTTATTTGGGGGGATGTGCTTTAGAGCAGCAGTTTTTGTGAGGGTACCGTTGGTGTGCTTTGATTCATCATTTTTCATTGTTATACCTACCTGTGTAATGCTAGCTTAATTTGTCAGTTCTGTCTTCTATATGTAGATACATTGATTCAGCACATGCTTTAGAAAGAGAGGGAGGAACCAGCTTGACTAAATTTGAAGTGTGTGACAATGTTGACTTACCCACTATTTTACAGGTACATGAACAGTGTACAATATACATGTTGTTGATTTTCTACTACGACTTTTTGGATCATAATACATTATCTGGGACACTGCCACCTACCCCTCCCCTAAGCCAACATTAACACTTACTCCTCACTTGGGGCAAAATGTTGGTTTAGGGGAGGGGTAGGTGGGCAGTTTCCCAGAAACCTAAATCGATCCGACTTTTCTGCTTCATATTTTGCCCTCCTGAAAATGCAGCATTTTTTCTTTTGTTGTTGTTATTGTCTGTTTGTTTGTTTGTTTTTCACACATTCTTTCAGAAGCCTTTAGTGACTGCTGCAGTTGTATGTTTTGCCTTTAAATTATTTTATTTTCTGAAGAAAATTTACTCTAGCATTAATATTATAATAATGATGATGATGGCGATGATGATGATGATTATGATTGTTATTATTATTATTATTATTATTATTATTACTACTATTTTATTGCACTCTGAAAACTAGGAAGGAAAACAAAGGAAATTATGAGTAAACTAGGTTGAACACTGGTTTAACCTGAACACTGATTAGATAATTATATCTTCAGTGTTGTGTTATGTTATTGTTGTAACTGTATGGTACACTTGTTTCCCAGGAATTTGAGTCCTACCATTTTGTTAAGTTCAATCGTCCACCAAAAATAATAAAAAAGAGGGTGACTAGTGGTAAGTTGCTACAATAAATAAATAAAAATAATGAATTAATATGATGTGTAGCCTGGAACCTTGGAAAAAGTTAACTTCTGGATTCCTTATTGGTATCTAACATTATTAAGGTAATTCCCTTGTTTTGCACTGCGCACCCTCTACTGCACATAATATTGGGACATCCAAGATGGCGGCGGTTCTTCCCACTAGTGCGAAAGGAACAAAAAAGGGCCGCTTTTGCAGAGCTAAAGCTTTTATTCGCACTAATAATGCCGCAGATCAGCTGACAGTTTCCTGGTTTGCTATCGAAAAACAAGAAAATGACAGAAATGTGCGTGATCCCGAAGTCTGCAGTGGTTTTTCACTTCGCGGCCGTCGAGTTGTGGAATTACTAAAATGTCCTGGCTGAGGCTTTGGATTATGAGGGCTGTGAAGCCTGTGGGACATCTCTACGGCTCTCCAACTGCATTAACGAGCCAGTATCTGGCCTAGGATCGCTAATGTACATATGTTAATTGTTCAAACTCCGCGAGTGGAGAGACGAATATTTCTGGAACAAGTAAGACCCACCGTAGCACCAGAACCACGCGAGGTAGACCAATCTTTGATGTAAACACGAAGTTTGCTGCTGAATTCACATTTTGCTGTGTATAGAAACCAAACAAGCTAACATATGAAGAATAGGAATCAATAGTCTTTTCTTCAAGTTTCTTTGTCAAGCATTATTATGCAAAAGCAAAAAAGTCGAACCCTAGCTCACTGGAATTAAACAGAACGCCAGCGCTACAAAATAGCCCAAAATTAAGATTCATAACTCCAAAATCTCCTCAAATCTTGACTTACCTCCTTCCTTGGTATTTAATGTACTCTTCTCAAGTTTGAATTTCTGTGTTGGCGATATCAAACACATAAAAACAACCGAAAACAAGCTTGATCTCGAGTGCATACTTCGAACACGATGGACGTTATTTTGTATCTCGCCCCAGTCCCCGCCGAGCAAATTATCCATCCAGACCACCTTTCACAGCAGTTTGTGAGGAAACAAGCACGGTGACCCCCGATTTTTTTCCCAGGTATTTGCTAAGAACAGTCTAATAAAAAACATATTTGAAGACGAAGAAAAGTTTGATAGTAGAACATGATTTTTTTTGGGAAAATAGTTTCGTATTTGCTGTATTTGGGTCAAGGCGAGGACTTCACGCTAACAACGGAACTGTCTGAAAAAGTGCAATGCCTCACAACCAGGCATTCAAAAACAAATTAAATGAAGCAATAGTGTTTATTTGAATAAAAGAAGCTTTATTTACAAGATAAAATTTTGTGTGTTTCAAGTAACAAAGACTTTATTTTGTAAGAAGGGGATTCGAATTTTTAACACGCAACCAGTAAAAATACCCAAGTTTAAGAGCCTGCTGACGCGTAAACAAGCACGGTGACCCCATCTTTTTATTGAATTTTTTTAATGTTCATATCATGAATGTTCACTATGCCAAGTTTCAAAAAAAGTTTGATAGTAGAACAATTTCAAGGGAATTACCTTAACTGATTATTGTTGCATGTGTCAGTTTTTTGGTTTATGTTTGGAAATTAAGCAACTCACAAAATACTACATGCACCATTCAATTAGTAAGATGTATGTATGCATGTATTATGGTTGGTTTGTTGTGGTTTTCAGTGTTCGAAGAGTAAACTTTTTTTTAATTAACAGTAAGAAACTAAACAGTAGCAGGTGTGTTCCAGGTAAGTGGTGAACAGCCATTCATTGGTATGATCAACAGACCCACTGACAGAATATTGTTTTTACTTTTTTTGCATTTCCTTGTTGCTAACCAAAAATGTACATTAATTTTTATGACTTCCATTTCAGCTGATTCATCCAGGGCATTGCCTCCAAAACCAAAGTCTTTGTTAAGGTAGTAGAATGCATTATTTGTTTGATTAATTTTATATTTTTATCATGATTGTTCCAAAACTGCTGATAATGTAAATAATAAGAAAATAAGAAAATCACAAGAGCATCAACAACAAGAAACCCCTGAAAAAAATATGTGTGATAAGTAAACTTTACAAACGCTTTACTGTCTTCTTCCTTAGCTCACGGAATAGCTCAGTATCTTTACCAAGTATCAATGGCCAATCAGGATCAGAGAACTCAATGTCGTCAAGTTCATCTAAGAGACCAAGCAGTGATGGCAAGAGAAAAACAACTGCAAGCTCAAAACAGAAGATAAATAGAGTGAGTGAGTGAGTTTCTCCTTAAGAGTCATCAAGTCATCATACACTGTGGTCATCATAGTCTGCATGAAGTCTTCATAGCCAATAACATCACAGCTTCATTGTCAGTCAACCAATAACATCATGACTTAACTTACCAATCAGATCGTCAATAACCAGAGTTGATACCATCAACTGATGTGATACAACTCACATTGACTCTGAAGATGACTTCTACACAGGTTGTCGAATCGTCAGTCACTGTCAACAACAGTCCTATTGTCCTTTGTTGTTTTAATTTTTAGAAGAACAGCTCACCTCCTGAGAGAAACAGTCCAACAGTGGCATCATCTGATCTGAACCTGGCAGGCACTTCAATAACAAACACTACAGCTAAAAATCATCCCAGCAACCAAGGCACACATGGAAAGGTACAATTAATGTACATGTAAATGTTATTTACATGTATTTAAGTAATATGTCTGAATTAAAGTTAAAGTTCATTATTTTATTAGCTGTTAACAGTGTACATGTACCTTAAATACGTACAGCATAATAATGATATATAACTTGCAGGTTATGATGTTGAGGAAGTGGGGACTGAGCTGTGTCCTCCATTGAGCACTGAAATTAATGTTCCCACTATCAGCCGTGAAAGCCAGGGACATGCTACCAAACCCTATAGTTGGTTATTTTTCTCTTATAGTTTTATAGTTATCTATGACCACCTCAAATTGTGCTCAAATTGTCTTAAACTATGTGTGGCCTGGTGGCCTCTCTGTTAGTGTGGACAGTTTGTTTCCTGTATTAAAAAATTTACATTAGCCTGATGTTTAGTTTTGTTGTGTGTTTTAGAATGTCATAATTGACATGAGAGCCATGCTAAACAATGCAATTAAAGGAGACTATAATGCAGAAACAGACCCATCAGTAAGTAGATCTACCTGATCAAAATTATAAATAAGGTTTTTCGTCTTAGACAGGGTAGAGAAATGAACAATTTTTGTCTTTAACAGGGTCAGGGTTTGAAGGTGTCAACAGAACACCTGACCACCCAAATTTCCCTTGACTGCCTCGTCTCCCCCCAGATCAAAGCTTGTGCAGCCGAAGAATGCTTGGTCAATCACGAAATGAATAAGGATTTGGAATAGGAACCTCATAAAATATGACAAAACCCTAAGCTTTTTCTAGAAACTAATCAGTTCTCACACAATGGCCTACATGTCACAAACCTTTCAGAGACTAGACCACATTTTAATGCACTTTTAATTTCCCTGTAAAAATAATATAATGGAAGCTCCACTCCATGCGAGTGCACTTTCTGTCACTTATGATTATGTAATCATTAAAGAAGGAAATGTCCATGAAACGTCCAAAGTACATTGTACCATATTTAGCTGACTGTGGAACTCATCCAATTGCCTTAACTGGAAGCAAAAGCGTTCTAAAAATATACTGGTCTTTGAAAACAGCGCAACACGAATTTATAGAGGTTGCTCTCTTGTTTATTGGCTCCTGGAATTGGAAGCATATGAACCAATCAGGACTCAAATATCTATTAAACACATGCAGCTTCACATGTTATGGTCATGATGGGTCTCAAGAATTCTGATTGGTCGAGAAAGGTGCCAGTTATTCTAGCCAATCACAGGGCTGTGAACTTTAAACTGTAAAACTACGTGTGATTTTAATACCCATTGAAAACTGCCAGTGTACTAATTTAATATTATTTCTGCTGTCTGTATCAGGAACGGCTTCTAAAGCCTCTTGGTGGATTTGCTGGGCTGACTGGGGAGTGGAGAGATTTAGCAGCCGTCATCAGTAGGGTACTTTGATCTCTTTCTTAATTAAAGCAGACTTTAAAAGACAACTTTATGAATTGATGCAGTTTGAAACAGGCCAGTTTTGAATTATTAAAATTCTTGCTTGTTTTTTGAGGCTGAGCATCATCATGACACAGTTTTAAAAAATGGCTTGAAGATGGAGGGGCCAACATTTCGCTTCCTCTCTTTTACTCCCTCTCAGCTTAGAGCTAAATATGAATTTTGATCATTCGAAACTGGTCTATTAGAAAAGGCCTTGTCTTTAACAGTACACCGCAATGCTGAATATGTGTGCCTGTCACTAATAATGCGATTATTGCACTAAGATTCTTTCCGCACATACTGTCCTCTGCAAGAACCCAAAAGAAAAATCCTTTGATATTTTTGGTTTTGTTTGTTTGTTTTACACAAGATTGGTCATATTTTGACAGTTCTTTGGTCATTATCTACGGTTGAAGTCATGGAAATTGTTCTTGTTCCCTACACACCTGGAAAACGTGAACCATAGATACAATGCAGTCTATGGTAAAAAAAATCTATAATGTAACTAAGGTTCTATTTACGCAGGTAGATAAAAAGGGTGAGCTAGTACTAGCGTCTTCTTTAACTGACTGTTGTTTAACAGGATATTTACCTTCATAACCCTGACGTTAGATGGGATGACATCATCGGCTTGGATGCGGCGAAAAGGCTTGTGAAGGAAGCAGTCGTTTATCCTATCAAGGTGTGTTTTTATGCTAAATCTATGCACTTACTGAGTCTTCGGTCAGTTAAACTCATCAACAGAAATGAGCATGAGGGACGTGCCCATGAGGCTGGTGGACCCCCGTACTGCAGCAGAGTGCAATGTGTAACCTTGACAACCCTTATCATCTACTTATCTTAGGGGGGACCGGTAGGGAGAAGAAAAAAATTGCAATCACGAGTTACGACAGGCAACAAGGCCTGACCTCAAGAGAAAGGCTGTAAAATCCCATGAGATCCTGTGGCGTGATGAGGGCGCACCCACATAACTCCGATAATAGACAGTTGGCCAGCCATGTGTCAAGTTTAATTTAGCCTAATTAAGCCATATTTTGTAATTGCCATATTAGCATGGGAATTAGTGAATGAGGTTTATGCTTTTTGGGGTTGTCGAAATTTTTTGTTGTAATCTTTGTCTTTGGTTTTCAGTATCCTCAACTATTCACCGGTATTTTGTCTCCATGGAAGGGACTTTTACTGTATGGACCTCCAGGTAGGGTTCAATAACTTCTCTCAAATTACGTCAACAGGTTCACAACTAGTTTCTCACCCATCAAGGAAATCTGCATTTTGACTAACTACTGGTAATTTAAAGCCACAAGAACCATTTTCTGATCGTTTTCCTGTGACATGGTCTAAGTTGAAGCTAAAAATGCCAGTTATTGGGCCTTTTCAAGTTGAGACCAGCTACCACAGCAATTGTTAAATTCTAAACAACTACATTTTAACGTTTAAGTACGCCTCAAAAGATGCAAAAAGAAAGAAGAAAACTTTAAATTTCATTTACGATTAGTCATACATCGAACCTAATTTCGGTCCATTGCATACGTTCTTATTCTCTGTTATCCCTCCCAACGTTTCTGGAAACTGTTTTCTCACTACGCATGCCTTGATGCCATTTATCAAAGGCACTGGGAAGACATTATTGGCTAAAGCAGTCGCTACCGAATGCAAGACAACCTTCTTCAACATTTCGGCGTCTTCTATAGTCAGCAAATGGAGAGGGGACTCAGAGAAACTTGTCAGGGTATGTATATATTGCTTGTACTATGTATTAAGCAAATTGTATCAATATTAATACATCGTTGTCCGCAACGTTGTAGCCTGCATCGCAGACGTACCGTAAATCCTTTATTAAGCCCCCCTGCCCTCTCTAATAAGCCCCCCCTTTTCAGAGGAGGAAAGTTAATAAGCCCCCCCTCTCTATTAAGCCCCCCCCCCCTCCCCTCCCCCAATCCTTATTCTTCACAAAAAAATTAACGATTAACGTGGACTGATCAGTTATGATTTATTCAGGCTGGAAGTTCATATTGTTTTTGGTCTTCGGCGGCATGACCTCCAACTTCATATCCTTAACTTTCTCAATTTTGCGCTCTAGCTCTCTGTGGAGAATTGCCACCATTTTCTTGTCGTTAGACAAAGCAGTGTACCGCCCAGGAACCACAAGTCCGTCCTCGAGAAACCTTGCTCCTGTCGGTGAAAATTCTAAGCTAAGTTTTTGTTACTTTTAGGCTCCCACAAGTGAATGAAATACTTTTGACAGTGACTTTTATTGTACAACGCGTAAGTCTACTCTGTCTCATGCCACGGTATTTTTGCTACAGGTGATACGTTTCGCTAAATTAAATAAGCCCCCCCCCCCCTCTCTTTTAAGCCCCCCCTCAAAAGTGCTTGAAAAAAATAAGCCCCCCGGGGGGCTTAATAGAGGATTTACGGTAATCAAACCCCGGTTGGTAACGTCTGCAAAGCAGCGCCGAAATAATTGTTTTGGGAACCCAACGGACTCAACGAATTAACGGAAATGCGTTTCGAATTTACCTTCAACCTGATTGGCAAGTTGATGGCTTTTTTAACAGGCCAATCTAGGCGCGTGCTCAAATCCTAGTACACAGGTGGGGTCCCAAAACAAGGATTTCGGCGCTGTTTCGTAGACGGACTCAACCAGAAGTTTAGTTCCGTCTGTGTCACAGGCAACAATAACGATAGCATTAATTGGTGCCAGGAGCCCATACTTATGTGCTCGGTCCCTGTTGGTGATGGTGATGATGATCAGGAGCGTCAATCACGAGGATGAGGACGAAGATGACGATTGTGATGAAGACATGAAGGTGGAAGCAGAGAATGAAAAATATAATGATGAAGATGACGAAAAGGAGGAGGAGGCGGAGAAGGGGGAGATGGCAGGGGATACGATGATGAGGCGGTGGAAGATGAAAATGTTGGAGATGGTGACAATGATGATGGTGATGATGATGATGATAACGATGATGATGATGATTATATGGTGATGATGGTTGTGGTGGTGGTGTTGGTTTTGGTGGTGGTTAAGTAAAGAGGAGGTTGAGGAGGTGGTGGAGGAAGACGGAGAGGAAGGTAGTGATGATGATGATAATAACAATGATGTTCGTGATGGTAGTATTGTGAAGGAGAAAGAGAAAGATCAGAATGAAGATGGTGAAAAAGGTGGATATTGACAATCATAACAAGAGTAAAGATGACGATGATGTTAGTGATGACGAGATGAAGGTGGTGGAGGAAGATGAGAATGAAGATGTTGATGTTAGCAATGGTAAAGAATTAACTGCAAACACCGTGGACGAAGATCCTGCTGGTTGTGAACGTTGGATCTCTAGAAAAGAGATCTAATCAGCTAAAACATGAAAAATTAAAAAACGAGAAAGTCCGAAGACTACTGCAAAGCGTATCATAACAACGTGTATTGCTTTTTCATAACAATATTTCGGCTGGCCATACCAGCCTTCTTCAGGTTTACATATGTTACTGGATTTATCAACCTCGTCCCCAGGGCTTTTCCCTTTTATTATATAGATAAAGAATGTCGCAATAAAAATTGTTTAAAAGGGAGAGACGGAAATTCTTCACGGTGGTTTAGGCCTTTAGGTTCAAGGGTCATGGCCTTATCTATCAAATGTGACTCTCTCGCCTCGATTATTGCGACATTCTCCATCTGTATAATATTGTAATTCCTATCATGATTTCAGTAACATCGGCAAACCTGAAGAAGGCTAGTAAGGCAAGCCGAAATATTGTTACGAAAAAGCAATACACCTTGTTATGATCAGGTTTGCAGGAGTCTTTGGACTTCTCGTTTTTTAGCAATGGTACTAGTGATGATTATGTGGACACTGATAATGACGACGATGATAATGATTATCTTGCTTTTGATCAAGACAATGTCCAATATACAGCCAACATTAGTTTCCCACCTGTGTCCTTTGCAGGTTTTATTTGAGCTTGCCCGCTTCCACGCGCCCTCCACAATATTCCTTGACGAACTGGAGTCCTTGATGAGTCAGAGAGGAACTGGAGGAGGAGGGTAGGCGGGAACTCCATGTCTTCTTATTTTAGAAAGTACAAGGTCCACCCTGGAAACTATCACAAAATAATAAAAAATAGAGGACTGTGAACAGTCCGCCACGTAAAATGGAACCTTGCTTCCAGGGTTCTCTTTCTCCCGAAAACGAGGAAGGCATTAATCTCGTACCCAGATCTCACTCTTTCTCACGCTGGAAGGTCTGGGTTGGAGATTAGGGAACCATAAAGTAATTCATGCACGTATACTTAAATAACTCTAGGAACTCATCTACGGGTAAGGCAGGGACTAATTAAAATTGATTGCCTTGAAGGAGCGAGCATGAGGGAAGCAAACGCATGAAAACAGAGCTGTTAGTACAGATGGATGGATTAGCGCGATCAGATGATCTGGTGTTTCTTTTGGCTGCCTCCAACTTACCTTGGTAAAGTATCATTGATTTATTTCCAGTTTCCTAATCCTTTTTATGTTAAATAGATATAGAAATAATAGTAACTGTCAAACCTTGCGGAATGTAGAAATAGTACCAAGGAAAATTACTGCATAAACGTTGTTCGAATACTCAGTCTTTTTTATTTATTCAGAACTTAAAACTCTCCAGTTTTTCATTATAATTGATCCGAGACAATTGTGCTCTTTCCTCTCTAACTGTACATGAAAAGACACCCCTCCTCAAACTTCGTGTGCCATATTGAGGTACCATTATTTTGTCACCAAAATTGCCAGTGAAAGTCGTGAGGAGAGTTCATTTTTTTTTTATATTTCAGGGAACTGGACCACGCCATGCTACGTCGACTAGAAAAACGAATTCTAGTTGATCTTCCCAACCCGGAAGCCAGGGAAGCCATGTTGAAACAGTACCTTCCGCCTCTGATACACTCAGTGGAGGGAAGTGTTGAGATAAGAACCGAGATCGACTATGAACAACTGGCAACGGTATGATTTACCCTTAGCTTTTATTCTTTTTATGCCACAAATAGGCTGAGTTGCCCAAGCCTCTATTTCAAAGCGAGGCTAAGTGAGACCTTGTTTGTTTGTGCAATTTCAGTGAATGTATGTAAATAGTATGTGACAATGACCTTCTCCAACAATTCAGTTATTGCTGCAAGTGGGTGAAATAAACAGAATATCTCATTAAAGATTTGAATATTGTTCATCGTGGTGTCAGATAGGAATGAACGTTTATTCGTTTGTCTCACGATAGAATCGCTTTGAGATATTGATCGCGACGTTTCGACTGCAATACTGCTAGTCTTCATCAGGCGATGAGGTATTGCAGTCGAAACGTCGCGATCAATATCTCAAAGCGATTCTATCGTGCGACAAACGAATAAACGTTCATTCCTAAACAGAATATCTATCTATATCTATCTAAGTGTGAAGCCATTGATTTGAGAATTATTGTTTACTCTCATGCAAATAAACTCATTTTCAACAGAAAGGTTTTATACGTAGCCTCTTTTTAAATGTGAGAGTTTTTGGGACTCTTAGAAATGGCCTATTGGGAGAAACTTATTTTTATGACTCAATCAGTAATGGATTACACGTTATAAACATGCCCAGCGCGAAGCGCGGACTAGCTATTAAGAGCAATGGATCAGCGTTGCTTTGGTGTCTTTTCTGACTGGTCGAAAAAGCGTCGCGAATTTTTTCAGCCAATCATCTAGCTAAGCGGTGCAAAACTGAGTCCACTGCAAAACTACTCGCAGTGCTCATTTGTAGACTACTAAGAAAGGAAAAAACAAACAAACAAACAAAACAAAAACCTGTAAAACACTACCTAGCAATCACACTTTGTTCACGTTTATTGTCAGAAAAAAAACACTATTTTGTTTAAGTGGCGTCTGCTGAAAGGTAAGAGGGATGTTTTGGCATAAGTTAAACTTTCTGTGACCTTGTTTGTTTGTGCATTGCTTATTAGAGAAATTCAGAATCAATTTATGAACGTCAATTTGCACCAAGTCACCACAACATTCATTATTTGTAAACAAAATAACAAGTCTAATGCCAGGTTCATCCATAAGAACGATTTTGAGCAGTTTTTATCAGCTCATTTTCTAATTTTAAAAAATTAGAACCTGAACGTAACCTTTGCCATAAACGTAATTCCAAACACCTGTCTTATTTTTAGCGTACCGATGGATACTCTGGGTCGGACATAAGACTTCTTTGTAAAGAAGCGGCCATGAGAAAAGTGAGAAAAATATTTGATCTGTTGGAAAGTCACCAGGCAGGTGGGCATAAAATTGTTTGTCAGTTTTAATTCCTTTATTTTTTTGGTAATTCTTTTTTTTTCTTTGTGTAGTTTTGCATTGTTAGAACAGCAATTACGGATGGATAATGTTACTTTGAGAAGAGGGTTAGGTCGTTGATAAATTTTTTAAAAAGCTTTTTTCCCGTTTATTTAAGTGGACAAGGACGGACGAGCGACTCCACTGCCCAGACTAGAAATTGAGCCCGTGAGCACAGAAGATGTAGAAGCAGCGTTAAAACATACCAAGCCATCCGCACGACAGCTCAAGGATAAATATAAGGACTGGCAGAAGGAATACGAATCTGTGTAGTATTCGCTTCGTCGCCAGCTTTAAAATTATTCAGGGTAACCTTTAAGAGAAAAGGTAGCCTGTGGAGAAACCACCCCTATTGTGCGAAAAAGGACTTTTGGCGGTAGTAAGCAAAAGTTGCAAGTCCCATCGCACTAAACCTACAGAACAGGTGCTTTTCGGCACTTGAACGCGAGGAGTGGGCGTGATGTGAACTTGAAGAGTGAGATGCTTTGAGCGTGAAGAGTGAGCACAGGAAATTAGGTCAAATTTCATCCCCTAAAACTTTTCTATAGTGCAATTCGAGACAACTCAGTCTCACCGCAAGCTCAGAATGACCAATGATAAAAACATGTTTAGAATCTCTTAGCACTCCTTTATATTGGGTTTCCACTTCAACAAGATTTCAGTGTTTCTGTTTGGCCGGCTGTCCCTCGAACAGAGAAGCCTAGCAATGAAGTTGCCCATGTATATTTAATGTGTACATAACTAATGTTATGATACGAATGGAACAGATTGTATATAAGTTTGTATTTTGTAAATAAACTTCCAAAATCAGACTGCTGAAAGTGGGGTTCAGTTTTTCCAGAGCGTCTGCTCTTCTGATCATTCACCAAAACAATAGAATGACATAAAAGCCTATGTTCTTTTGCAAAAACGCATTCGACGGCTTGTTCGTACGGGAGCGTTTTGGCCAGGTGGAGGCATTTACACTACATCAAGTGGTACCTGAACAACAGGAAGACCCTAGATCACAATGACCTCAACCAGGTTGGCGTCCAGCGGTTTTAGTGAAAATAAGGGTTTGGATGGCGTGCTGAGTCTCTCGGGCTCATAAAACCTGGTCTCGGTTATTTTTATTTAAGGATTTTCGTGGTACCTTAAGTACTGCAGGGCGTTGTAAAAAGATGCGTCAACGTCTACGATCTCAGCCTGACCGCGACAAATTTTTGCTTTCCCTAATTTTTTTTTTCATGGATATTTCCTTATAAGGAAAAATATTTTGCTTTGAAGAGTCATTTTATTCTTGTCATTCTCGAGGGGTTAAAAAAGTAGAGTCATTGATGCCTCTAGAGTTTGGCTTTCACGCTCACCAGACACGGTTAATCAGCTGTTTCATTTTGAGCGCGTTCGTTGGTCTGCTAGTGGTCGAAACAAAGAACGAAATGTTTGGAGCAATCGGTGGTGTTGTTTCAATGAAGTTGGTGTTGCTGTTAAGTCTCGTCTGTTACATCCGAAGCGCAAGCACAGTCGCCCCAGTCAAGGTAGGGACTAAACATAACAAATTGTTTTATTCGAAATATAATGAAGACGATTAAAGACCCCCGATAATCAACAATTAAGATAGCTTTAAGTTACGTATCACAATCTTCCTTCTTATTTATCACGATAATCTCCACACCGCATCACATACAACTGAATTGGTGACATATTTGGTTAACGAAAATGCTTGATACGATAAGAACGCAACCACTTACCATCCTTGGATGATTTCCACAAGGTTTGTCAATTACCTAGCTTAAACTGAGTCTTCCTAAATACAAAACTTTACTTACATGTATGTGTTTATTTCGCGCGTGGATTTTGCATACCACAGTGGTCACTGGCATTGAAGTCCTTGCATATTTTTTTGGTACGCATGTTTTTTTAATGTAACTTTCCAACTGTGATTCTTCTTTCTGTTTCTTCTGAACAAGGTCAATCACGCCCGCGGGGGAGGGGGGACTTAACAAAGTTTTATACTGTGAGGTTCCGCCCCGAGGTCCTTGCCATTTTATGTACCATTTTTAACTGAAAAGGTTTCCCTTTCGTATACTTGTATCGGACAAATGGTACTTCTTTCACATGCCTATTTTAGGACGTTGCATCCCTTTTAACTTCAGCTGTAAATGCACTGTCTTTAAACCAAGAGCTGCTTTAAGATATGAGTAAATCAAAAAACCAGAACGTTTTCTCGACTTTTTCTCAGCGTAAAATGTATCTCTTAGCCCCCTTTTAGAAACCGAAATGACAGATCAGATTTTCCACCCTTTTTTTATACCTAAAGCCCGAAATCCCTTTCGGGCAGAGCCTCCCCGTGGAGACCATTTTTGGGAGTGCCCCCGAGGTCAATCACTGACTTAAAGCTGGCACTTCATCAGAAACAGCCATGCGGGTTTCATGATCGTGTTTGCTTTCCTCTGTTCGCACGCTGCTTCTTCATTTCTAAACTTTTTATAAGTTATGAATAGATGTGACGTGTTTTCCCATCTTTTTTACTGTTGGCTGGGTGTTTCATTCATGTCTCTAAATGGCCAAATTCGACGAGAAAACCACACAAGACCCCTTTCCTCAGCGCGCTTTCTATTTTTCGATTATTGTTTTTTTTTTATTGGGATACCCAGCGGAAACCTCTGCGGTGTAGAGAGACACAAGACACATAGAGATGTAACATAAAGTAATGTAAGGCTGCGTGCAAACGGACGCAACAACTCCCAACATTGTTGCGCCAGCAATGTTGGGAGTTGTTGCGTCCGTGTTGACAGTGGTGTGCAAACGGATGCAACAACTCCCAACAATGTTAGGACCTTCAGTGCATCGTGGGAAGGATACAACCCACAAGTCTTTGTAAACCAGGCGTAATGAGCGTGGGAGGCCCCAACAATGTTGGAAGAGCTGTGCAAACGGATCCAACATTGTTGCGCTACGCTTCGGCGATCACGTAACAAAAGAAATGTTGGGAGTTGTTGGCTGAAAAGTTTGACCGGTTGCAAACTTTGCGAAACAACACACAACAACATCCAACATAATGCAACAGGGTGTGCAAACAGACGCAACATGTAACATCCAACAATTTTGGGAGTTGCTGGTCAACAATGTTGCGTACGTTTGCACGCAGTCTAAGGCGACCATGACGTAATGCAGGACAGAGAATGCATTGTTTTTGAGCGAACACGTGATACAACCCACAGAATCCACGAGCCGTGTGCGTTTTTGTGAGTCCCGTGCTCATCCCGTCTTCAACCAATCGTCGGGTGGATCATTTCCATCCTACGCGATATCTGTCGCATTTGCCCGCTAGATTTTTTTATTGCATGCCGCTAAGAAAAATAATAACGTAGCCAAATTTTTTGTGTCTTTGAAGCAAATAATCCGGAAGGCTTCATTGGCGCACCGTAAATTTTTTTAGCTTTAAAAAGAGACCAAATATAAGTCTGTACGTTGAATATTCGTGGAGTTTAATATGATTTTTCGAGGATTTTAAGTTCGCTTATAAGACCATTTATGTTACGCAAAATAGGATTGCGCGCAACTTCGAACAAAAACACGAACTTCAATATCTCGGAAAATTTGCTGCGTAAAGTAGGGATTTCAAATTTTTTTATGCAGTAGAAGAGTTAAGTTTACTATTTTCAAAAGAAAAATTAAAGCAAGGGGCACACATACACCAAACCCATGATCCGCCTTTCCCGCGCATGTCGTGGGAGAACTGCCGTGCGGTTCCCAGCCAACACCTCCCACATGTGTTGTGTAGAGCTGGCACTTAAGGGACTCGCCTGGGAAGGAAAGAGTCTTTAATACACGGGTTTTCCCCGGTCACTGAGCGATAGATATGCCAAACTGATGAGCCTAAGGCCGCTACTGCCCTCGTGATGTGGCTGTGCGCATGCGTGAGGTAATGGCTAGGCCATGGGGTGGTGTATGTGTGCCCCTTGCTTTAATTTACTGGTAAGTCGTGATTCACCTTCCCCGCGCATGCCCTGGTAGAACTGCTGTGCGGTTCCCAGCCAACAGCTCCTACGTGTGTTGTGTGGAGTTGGCGCTTGATAGACTGCTTTGCACTCACCTAAGGAGTAAGGGGTTTGAGACGCGGTTTTTCCCCGTTCATTAACCCAACGGCTTTGCCACGCTGATGGGCCCCAATAAGGGCGAAACAGCTCTCTGTGGCTGCTACTGCCCGCGTGATATGGCTGTGCGCATGCGTGAGGTACTGGCTCGGCCGTCGGTTGGTGTATGAGTGCCCCTTGATTTAAGTTTACACTAGTCTAAGTTCAATCTATTTTTCATCCATTACTGTATTTCATAACATTTCTAAACAAATTCCACAGCCCGCGCGTGTAGGTAAAATCTTTGCTCGTTGGCACTTAGTGATAGCTATAACTAGTTTCAGATTAGATAACACTGTCGCGTAAAATCTAGGCTATTTTGTTTTCGTTTGGTCTTACAAATTATTTATTTCACAGAATCCCAGTTTATGCGCGCAAGGATCGCCTGGACTTCCTGGACGAAATGGTGTGAATGGGCATAATGGGTTACCAGGCCGCGACGGTAGGGACGGTGCTGAGGGCGAGAAGGGCGTGGCAGGTCCGCAAGGGCCACGTGGTATCAAAGGAGAAACGGGTGAGAAGGGTGTTGCAGGTCCCCATGGACCACGTGGTATTAAAGGTGAAGCGGGAAAAGTCGCTGCTGAACAAAGAAACTGGAAACAGTGCGCGTGGAAAAAGATTGACGACGGTGATATTGGCCTTATTAAAGTGAGCATTAGACAATTACAGATTTCTTTATTCAGACCTAATTGTAGAAATTCAAAAAAACGCTTGTCAAATGCTCCGGTCCTCCGTTCCCTTTTGTCAGTTTTCCTGCGTTTAATTCGATTAAAAATTGTCTTTTGGGATAAAACTTTCTTCAGTTATGTTTTTCAAATAAACCTTGGCGGACATGGTCGGAAGTGAAAATTTTACCCTAATTGAATCGTTCAGCGAACGCTGCCTTCGTTCACCTTGTATATTTTTTCGAGTTTCGGTTGCTTATTCGATAGCTAGTTGTGGACATCGGATACTAAGACGACTTAAAATATCGTCGTCTGATAGAAACGATCTCGTTTTTAAGCCATAAACTTTGCACACTGCTTACAATTAATTGTCCCAGGTAGTCTAGGTAGCCTGATCAAATTTTTTAGGTGATAAAATAATCGTTTCTTATGCTGAGACTAGACAACCCCACCTCGAGTAACCTGGGATCAGGCGTGGTCTTTTTTTGTTTGTTTATGTTTTTGTTTTTTCTTTTTCTTCGGGGAAGAGCGAAGGTCGGCGAACAGACAAAGAGGCCAAAGAAAAAGGGAAGAAAGACCGCCTGATCGCAGGTTACACCTTAAGTTGCCTTCTCCTTCACCCGCGGGCCCCCCCCCCCCCCACCTCTCCCCGCCCCTTCCCCCTCTACTTGACGAGATCGCGATCACCATATTGCTGGCTTTCAGTGTCACGCCATTCAAAATAGATCAAAATAAAAATCAAAACCGTTTAATGGATAAAGTCCAGATTCTGGGAAATTAAAGGAGGTACATATAGAAAGACCCTCGCCAAGATTCAGGTCAGATGAATATTTTGTATACGAGATATCCGAAGAAATGTTTTACCCAAACTTATAGAGATTTGTATGGAGACGCCATGCTGGTGCTCACCTGGGTGAGCTCCAACATGGCGGACGGAAACCAACAGAAACATCTATTACGGAGTTTTGCTGCAAAAGCGTGAATTTATTCTTCGAGAAACTCATAAACATTAAAGTAGTACTTTTTCTAATACATGAACTGTTTAGATAGCAAATTTTTCTGAAATAAGTCATTTTTTTTAACCTACATGACAGCTCTCTTGGCCGTCATGTAAATGCCGCGTCACGCAAAAGCTTAGAAAGTTAAGCGTACTCTATCGCAAAACCAAGAGCCCTTTTGAAGCAAACATTTGTATGAAAATTAGTTTTCAACTGCTCTAATGCATCGTGAAAGTAAAATCTCGGTAGGATCGATAGTTTTTTAGTTTGAATTTTAGTGACGTCATGTGCAAACCAACAATAAACTGCAGTCAACCTAACTCATTCTCTCTTGACTGAGTCAACTAATTTTTTTTCCATTATGAAGTGAGGTCAGTTGGCTAGCAGAAAGTTAGGTAGGGTTGTCTCGGGTATCCGAGACCACATAAATGTGGCTTTAGAAACCGTAGAATGATGTGATGTATGAAGAACAGAAAGAATCATAGGGCAGAGGACTCAAGGGCCTCTTCAGTCATTTAATTTTAGTAACATTTCTTTTGGCCGATTATGATATATGTGGGCCAAAATAAATATACACATCGCTCTTTGCGTTTAATTGATGGCTCTAAGACCGTAATAGGCCATTTGCATGGTGACGTCATTTTACTACTATGACCAGAATCCTTCAGGGGTTGCTTTTTTGTGCAAATTAAGGCTTTTGTCATTGAAACCTCACTGGGATTACCAAATTTCAATATGAAAGGAAAAACGAAAAGGATTCTGGTCGTAGCACTAAAATGACGCCATCGTGCAAATGGCCTACTAACTCTCTGAACAAAGTCATAAAATTGCAACAGAACATAGATTTGAATAATAACGTGAATCATATTTCACAGTGTTCTTTGAGGCACTGGTAGCTAACAGTATAATGCTGTGTTTTCAGGATTGCCAGTTTATTAAAATTAAAGACAATACAAGTCTTCATGTTGTATTCCAAGGAAATATTCATCATGGAAGTTGCGGTAGCTGCTGCAAGCGATGGTTCATCACTTTCAATGGCGCCGAGTGTAGCGGTCCCTTGCCTATTGACGCCGCTCTGTGGATCAGAAGTATCAGTACAGATGACTATAGACACGGAGCAATAGAGGGCTACTGTGACAACATTGGAAAAGGGAATATCCGTGTTGGCATCAACATTGGAAACTGTCCTGGTTATGGAAACTCCAATGGTAGAACGGGATGGATGTCAGTGTCTCGTTTAATTATCGAAGAAGTTCCTCGGTCTCAGCAATGACAAATCCATCGTATCTCAATAACATTGTCCAATAGCTGAGTGCTTGTAGAGTCATGTTAGGCGTCAAAAAGGGATAAAAAAATATTTTAGGCAAAAATTTAATTAACGTGCAACTGATAGCCTCTGTTTAATTCTTTCATTAAACTATAATGATCATCAAAGTGTATGCTCATTTTTTTTTCTTTTCACAGCAGTGCAGCAAGTCTTTCCAGCATACGATGTCTATTTTGCGGTACGATGCCCCTTCTGCTTGAGCACCCAGAAAGTTCGGTCCTGAGCTTACCCGAGATCTATTTGAGGGTCCCCAATAGGTCTTTTTGAACCAGGGAATTGCCGCTCGTTCTGCTTGCGCACATTGATAGTTCGGTCCTGAGCCTACCCGGGATCTATGAAGGTCCCCAATAGGTCCTTTCGCTTTTCTAAATAAACCTTCAAAGTCAGACTGCTAAAAGTGGGATTCAGTCCTGCCATAGCGTCGATCCGATTTTCTGATTATTTTCCAAAATGCATTCGACACCCCGTTTGTATTGTAGCTTTAAATGGGCCAGGTGCAAGTATTTACTCTTCATCAAGTGGTACGTTAAGTACTGCTGGGCGTTGTAAAAAGATATCTCAACCTGTACGATGTCAGTCTGACCCCAAAAGATTTTTGCGGTCCCAGATTATTTTCATGGATATTTCCTTATAAGGAAAAATATTTTGCTTTGAAGGGTCATTCTATTCTTGTCATTCTCGAGGGATTAAAAAGGTAGAGTCATTGATGTTTCTAGAGTTTGGCTTTCACGCTCAGCAGACACGCTTAAACGGTGGTTTCATTTTGAACGCGCACGTTGGACTGGAAGTGTCCAAGAACAAAATGATTGGAACAATAGGTGGTGTGGCTTTAATGAGGTTGGTGCCGCTGTTTTGTCTCTTCGTTTACATCCGAAGCGCTAGTACAGTCGCCCCAGCCTAGCCTGCGCGCAGACGAAATTAAACTCTGGTTAACTCCGTCTGCGAAACAGCGCCGAAATCCTTGTTCTGGACTTCCAGCTGTGTACCCAGATTTGAGTACGCGCCAAGATTGGTCAGTTGAAAATGGCCTTGTTTTGTTTGTCGTGATCGCCAATCAGGTTGAAGGAAAATTCGAAACGCACTTCCGGTAATTCGTTGAGTCCGTTGGAGGTCCAGAACAAGGATCTCTGCGCTGCTTCGCAGACGGTACTAATCAGCGTTTAGTATCGTCTGCACGCAGGCTACCCCAGCCAAGGTAGGGATTAAAATACAGTAAATCATTACATTTGAAATGTGATTTTAAAAGACTTGAAAGATTTCCACAAGGATTGTTAATTAACGACTCAGCTAGCTAAACTGAGTCTTGCCAAACAAGGAAGATTTATTTGTTTATTCTGCACATGGATTTTTCATACCACAGTGGTCTTACTGGTGTCATCGCAGCCGTTCCGCATCTTCTCGTTTTTATTTGTTTATTTATTTAAATATTTTTTTATTTAAGGATGTTATTAATTTGTAGGCTGTTTTGCTTGTGTTTGATCTAACCAAATATATATTTTTGGCACAGAGCCCCAGTATGTGCGCGCAAGGATCACCTGGTATACCGGGACGAAATGGGCATAATGGATTATCCGGCCAGGATGGTCGAGATGGCGCTAAATGTGAAAAAGGCGTGGCAGGTCCACCTGGACCACGTGGTATAAAAGGAGAAGCGGGAAAGGTCGCTGCTGAAGAAAGGAACTGGAAGCAGTGCGTGTGGAAAAAGGCTGACGGTCGTGATGTTGGCCTTATTCAGATGAGCCGGAGACAATTCTTTATTTAGAGTCGGTTGTATTGGATCTAATTATAGCAATTCAAAAACGTTTCCCAAATGTCCTGGTCCATAGTTCCCTATTGCTCAGATATTCTTGTCTTTAATTCGTCTTAATATGGAATTTGAAATAACACTTCACTTCTTTTCTCAGTTACTTAGTTGTTTGAAACTTACTTCGTAATGGACATGGTAGAAAATTCAAAATTCACCCTACTTGAATCTTTTCATATTTCCGAACGCAGTCGTCCTACATCTTATATTAATTTTCGCTCGTTCATTAAGTCACTAGTTGTGGGTATCAGAGACTTAAACTAAATTCGTCTTATACAAAATTCAGTTTCTAAACAATGACTTTCACTTTAAGTAGCACACAGCTTGCCGTCCGGTCAGATGACTCAGGTAGGCTGAAAAAAAAATGGCATTGTGAGAAAAAAATATGCTGCCGACCCCGGCTATACTAACCCACCTTCCCTTCCCCCTCCCCGCTAGACAAGATCGCGATCGTCATATCAGTGAAACTGTCGGTTGAATTGTACAACGATAAAGTGAAGTCTCTTGGCTGGCCGAGAGTCACTCTGAGAAAGGGGTGTTTTGAGTACACTAGACAAAATGAATGGGGCCTAATTAGGAGACTTAAAATGATGGGATAAATGAAGTAGGGCAAGAAATTTGCTACAGCCGGCTATCCTGATATAAATGAAGGACTCAAAAGACTCTTCTTTTTCTGTTGGTGACATCTTTTTCGCCAGTTACATGTGTTTCTGTAAATAAATACACACAACGCGCCCCGCGTGATATCAGTGATTGCTGTACATTGTACTGTACTCACTATCTTTCATCTCATTGGCTATTAAGAGCCTACCGTTAATTTTGGAAATCAGAGCAACCTTCGGTTGGAACATACAGATTAGTAACTTATCTATATCTGGTATCAGATAACTGGCCAATCTCGCTTATAGAGGCTGCAATCCTTGTGGTCTTCGACGGGGATTCGGTTATGACAAAAGGGATTCCTGGGGTATTTGACTAAAACAGTCATTCGTCCGCTTGTTCGCATTAGAGCTTTACTGGGCCAGGTGGAGGCATTTGCATTTCTCTGAGGGGTACCGTGGAAAGGTACCTCAGTGCCTATGGCTTCAGCCTGCCTTTCTTAAATTATTCTATGAACATTTCCTTATAAGGAAAAATATTTTGCTTTGTAGAATCATTTCATTCTTGTCATTCTCAAGGGGATTAAAGAGCTAAAGTCATTGATGTTTTGAGAGTTGTTTGCCATTCACGCTTACCAAACAAGATTAAACGGTTGTTTCATTTGAGCTCTTTCGTTGGTCTTCATTTGCCTGAAACCAAGACCAAGATGTTTGGAACAACCGGCGGTGTAGCTGTAATGAAGTCGGTGTTGCTGTTTTGTTTCTTCTTTTACATCCAAAGCGTCAGCCCAGTCGCCCCAGCCAAGGTAGGGTTAAAATACGATAAATTATTACACTACATATGATTAAGACAATCTTTGTTTCTTCTTGGGGAAAGACTTTCAATTACCAGCTATAAGATAGCTTTAGTTTATGTCATCGAAGTGTTCTTTCTTATTTCTCACAATATTCTCCACGACGCATCACGGACAACTGAAGCTTGCTGACATAATTGCTAAAAAATGCTTGATACGATAAGCGGGCAACCACTTACACATTCTTGGAAGATTTCCACGTGATTTATTTATCAACGGGGAAGATTTTTTTGTTTACTTAGGGCGTGGCTTTTGCGTATGTGGTCTGAGTGGTGTCATCGTTGACCTTGAGTGTCTTCTTCTTATTTTTGTTCGTTTTATTTATTTTTTTTCACTTATTTATATTTTTACCTAACTTAGAAAAAAGTAAGACTTTTTCTATTTCGGATTGTGACTCTTTTTCCGCACTGACTTAAAATTACAAACATTTAATGTGTTTTCTTAGTTATGGATGGATACGACTAATTGTTTCCCTTAACTTTTTTTTGGATCTAAAAACAACTTTTGCGACACTTTTTTTTTGAACTGCTGGCTGGGTATTTTATATACATTCCTAAGGGCCATCCTGGAAAAAGAAAACCACGTAAGACGCAAGGAACATCCAAACTAGAGGGAGTTAAGCGATTGTTATTCAATACATGCACGTTAATCAGTCATTTTAGATTAGATAACAATACTTTTTTAACACACCCGTATATTTCGAGTGCCGCGCAATATCTAGGCTATGTTTTGCTTTTGTTTGGTCTTACAAATTATTTATTTCACAGAATCCCAGTTTGTGCGCGCAAGGTTCACCCGGTCTTCCTGGACGAAATGGTGTGAATGGGCACAATGGGTTACCAGGCCGCGACGGTCGAGATGGTGCCAAGGGTGAGAAAGGCTTGTCAGGTCCACCTGCACCACGTGGTATTAAAGGAGAAGCAGGTGTGAAAGGCGTGGTAGGTCCTCGTGGACCTCGTGGTATTAAAGGAGAAGCAGGTGTGAAAGGCGTGGTAGGTCCTCGTGGACCTCGTGGTATTAAAGGAGAAGCTGGACCAGTTGGAAGGGTCGCTGCTGAACAAAGAAACTGGAAACAGTGCGCGTGGAAAAAAGAAGACAGCAAAGATATTGGCCTTATTAAGGTGAGTGCATGGGAGAAAAATGACATTTTTTTAGAGTGGATGTTACTTCGCTTAATTATTGGTAGCTATTTAGAAGCATTTCTCAAATGTTCCAATCCAATTAGTTTCCTTTCCTTGGTTATTCTTATTCTTTAACTCGATTAAATAGAGACTTTTTTTAATAAAACTTTCTTTAGTTGATTCATAATGTTGCGTTTGACTGTTTTTCAACTAACCTTAACGCAAAAATAAAGGGAATTTCAAAGTTTACCCTTCATAACTTCGAACGCAGCCTCTCACATCTAACATAAAAATATCATTGGAATTTCGGTTGCTCATTCAATCACTTGTTGTGGGCATCAGATACGTAGAATGAACTCATCTGTTAGAAAATCCCTTTTTAAAACCATCAACTTTGCTATACAGAGCACACAGCTGACCGTGAGTTGTCCCAGGTAGTCTAGGGAGCGTGAACTAAATGTTAAGTGAGAGAAAAAGTTACTTCTTTTGCTGAGACCAGACAACCCCACCTCGGGAATTCTGGGATCAGGAGTTGTTTGCAGCGAGTGCGGAAGGAAGAAAGGAAGAAACATCACCTGATCGCAGGTTGCACCTCAGGCTGCCTCGTCTTGCCTTCTCTACCCTTCCCCTCCCTCAAGCTCCCCGACCCCTTCCCCCACTAGGCAAGATCGCGACCGTCATATAAACTGCAGTCGGCTGAATTTTTCAACAATGAAGTGAATTCAGTTGGATAACCGAGGGTCAGTCTGAGGTAGGGGTGTCTCGGGTATCCGAGACCAAATAAATGTGGACTTAGAAAACCGCAGTGCTGATAAGGTAAGGAAGGAATCGATGAGCAGACGACTCAACGGGATTCTTCTGTCACTTACTTTCAGGGTAATTTTTCTGGCCCGTTACATGTTTGCCAAAATAAATATACGCGTCGCTCTTTGCGTTATATCGGTATGTAGTGAGGTTAAACTACCATGACGTGAAGTCATTTGTTAGCCGAGAATTCGGAAGGGCTGTCTCGGGTACCCGACCGATATAAATGTGCCATTTGAAAATTTAGAAATAATGTGGTGTATGAGCTAAGGAGAAAATCGTAGGGCAGAGGACTTATTAGGCAATCATCAGTTATTTACTTTCCGTGACATTATTTTGGGCGGTTATATGTCAGTGTGCCAAAATAAAAACACGCATCGCTCTTTGCGTTATACCGGTGGCTCTAAGACCTTAATTAACTCTCTTAACATAGTCATAAAATTGAAACAGAACAGACGTTACGATTTGAATAATAATGTGAATCATATTTCACGGCGTTCTGTGTGGCACTGGTCGCTAACAATATAATGATGTGTTTTCAGGATTGCCAGTTTATTAAAATTGAAGACAATACAACTCTTCATGTTGTATTCCAAGGAAATATCTATCTGGGAAGTTGCGGTAGCTGCTGCAAGCGATGGTTCATCACTTTCAACGGCGCCGAGTGTAGCGGTCCCTTGCCCATTGACGCAGCTCTGTGGATCAGAAGTAGCAGTACAGATGACTACAGACACGGAGCAATAGAGGGCTACTGTGATAACATCAGAAAAGGGAATATCCGCGTTGGCATCAACATTGGAAACTGTCCTGGTTATGGAAACTCCAATGGTCAGACGGGATGGATGTCAGTGTCTCGTTTGATTATCGAAGAAGTTCCTCGCTCCCAGCAGTAACGAATCCCTGGTAACTTTATATCCAATAGCTGAGATCTTGAAGAGTCATGTTAGGCGTCAAACATAGATAAAAGAAAAATATATTTTAGGTATAAATTTAATCAACGTGAAACTTAGAGCCCCTGTTTAACATTTTTCATGTTTCTGATCATTAAAATATTGATCATCAAACTGCATGCTCAGTTTGGTTTCTTTTTTCTTTTTACTAAGTGCAGCAGGTCTTTGCCCTTTCTGCTTGCTCACCTCTATTTGATTGTCCCGAATTAGTCCTTTGATACTTGAGATTTGCCACCCTTTCGTCTTGCGCACCTTGTACGTTTGGTCCTGGGCTAAGCCGAGATCTATTTGAGTGTCCCCAAAAGGTCCTTTCCGGATCCGTTTTCTAAATACACCTCCAAAGTCGTCAAGCTTCAAGCCGGTGTTTTATTTTTTTTCTAAGAGCAGCAACTCTTTACGACAAAAGATTGCCTGTTTTGTTTTTTCAGAGTGCTTGCGCGCGCTACGAAAGTTCTGTCCTGAGCTTAAGCGAGATCTATTTGAGTATCCCGAATATGTTCTTTTATTTTGTAAATAAACCTCCAGTCAGACTGCTAAAATCGGGGTTGAGTCTTGTTAGAATGTCCGCCATTCTGATTATCTGGATCAGTTTAGGTTTCTAGAAAACTGCCCACCCACCCCTCCCCTAAGCCAACATTATCACATACTTCTCACTTAGGGCAAAATGTTGGCTTAGGGGAGGGGTAGGTGGGCAGTTTAAAGGAAACCTTAATTGCTCCTATTATTTTCCAAAATGCATTTGACACCACGTTCGTATTGTAGCTTTAACTGGGCCAGGTGGAGGCATTTACTCTTCATCAAGTGTTATCTTAAGTACTGCGGGGAGTTGTAAAAAGATACCGTGTACCGTGTAGGGTCTCAGTATGACACTGACAAGTTTTTTGCGGCCTCAGATTATTTTTATGGATATTTCCTTATAAGGAAAATATTTTGCTTTGAAGAGCTGTCATTCTATTCTTGTCGTCCTCGAGGGTTATAAAGGTAAAGTCATTGATATTTCTTGAGTTTAGCTTTTACGCTCACCAGACACGGTGGTTTCACTTTGAGCGCTTACTGGTAGGCCTGCAAGTGTCCGAAACCAACAACAAAATGATTGGAACAATAGGTGATTTGGCTTTAATGAAGTTGGTGCTGCTGATTTGTCTCTTCGTTTACATCCAAAGCGCCAGGAAAGTCGTGCCAGCCAAGGTAGGGAGTAAAATACGATAAATTATTACATTTGAAATGTGACTAAGCCTTGGAAGATTTCCACAATATTATTATTATTATTACGCCTAGCTTAAACTTGGTCTTCCCAAACAAAAAAGATTTATTTGTTTGTTCCGCGCGTGGGTTTTACGTACCACAGTGGTTTTAGTGGTGTCATCGCAGCCGTTCTGTATTTTCTAGTTCTTACTGTCGAACCTCTCTAATAAGGACACCGAAAGGACAGAGCAAAGTGTCCGCATGTCTGTATAAAAGAGGTCACTATGATGACGTCACTTTCATGACTCCACTTACAGTTTTAAGTGTTCAGTAGCTGAAACCAGGCTCACACTCGTCTTTAAACTGCATTTAAGTTTATTAATTCACAGTACAAAGACACTTTCTTTCAGTAGCATACAACATTAATATCAGCTCCATACGTGCAGTCGTAGGCAAATCACTGCTTTAAGACGAAACGAACGAGCTACAGCGCAATGCTGCATGTAGAAAGTTGTAACGTAAAGCACAATTCTGGAAGTCTCTCGCTATTTTGTAAGTGCAGTAAACAGTAACTAGGGCACAAAATGTAATAGAAAAGATCCTTATGCTATCTGTAGTTATTCAAGCCTCAAAAAAGTCGGTTGTGTTCCTCTGTACACCTTTTGCAAATTAATTGTTTGTTATACAGCCGCGACTGGGCTTTTGAAATAACCTTGCATAGCTCATAAGCCAGACTAGACGGGATTTACCCTGTGCAGATTCACCTGATAGGGATTCGGGGTCAAGAGGTTACGTTTATATATGAATTTACTCTCTGGTGCCGAGATTTAGTGTCCGTTGTCCGTATTAGAGAGTGTCCGTATTATCGAGTTTCTTTAAGAAAATAAATGAGAATTTTGTCGGGACATTGGAAACCGTCCGTAGTATAGAGGTGTCTGTATCGAGAGGTTCAACTGTATTTGTTTATTTGTTGTTTATAGATATTATTAAATTAAATTTGTAGGCTTTTTTTCTTGTGTGTAATCTAGCCAAATATATATTTTTTTGGAAGGATCACGTGGTATACCGGGACGAAACGGGCATAATGGATTACCCGGCCGGGATTGTCGAGACGGTGCTATGGGTGAGGCAGGTCCACTTGGACCACGTAGTATAAAAGGAGAAGCGGGAAATGTCGCTGCTGAAGAAAGGAACTGGAAGCAGTGCGAGTGGAAAAAGACTGACAGCCGTGATGTTGGCCTTATTCAGGTGAGCGGGAAACAATATTTTTTATTCAGCGTCGGTTTTACTGGATCTAATTATAGCAATTCAAAAACGTTTCTCAAATGTCCTAGTCCATAGTTCTCTGTTGTTCAGATATTCTTGTCTTTAGTTCGTCTTAATAAGGTCTTTGAAATAACACTTCACTTCTTTTCTCAGTTACTTAGTTGTTTTAAACTTAATTCGTAATGGACATCGTAGGAAATTCAAAATTTACTCAACTTGAATCTTTTGATATTTCCGAACGCGGTCGTTCTACACCTTATATTAAGTTTCGCTCGTTCATTAAATCACTAGTTGTGCGTATCGGAGACTTAAACTAAACTCGTGTTATAAAAAATTCAGTTTCTAAACAATTTTTTAAATTTTTTTAAAAAAATACTAGAAAGCAACACACAACAACAGATCTTGTCAACTTGCTTTATTTTCTCCGACCGGTTTCGTCTGATCATACAGACTTCATCAGGGAGTTTGAACAAGATACATAAAGGAACTTATTTTATACCTATGCTATAGAGTACAAATCACATTCCAACTAGGGTGCGAACAGCAAAAAACACCTACAGATTTGCGTACAGGATATAACGAAAATCCTGCGAATGTGCAATGTTTAATTTTGGGGCTTGTCCTGTATTTAATTCGTCTCAATATGGTCTTAAGATAAAACTTCACTTCTTTACTCAGTTACTTAGCTACATTACTTCGTAATGGACATCGTAGGAAATTCAAAATTTACCCTGCTTGAATCTTTCATAACTCCGAACGCAGTCGTCCTACAACTTATATCTAAGTTTCGCTCGTTCCTTAAATCGCTAGTTGCGGGTATCAGTCAGAGACTTAAACTAAACTCGTCTAATACAAAATTCAGTTTCTAAACAATGCCTTTGGCTTTATGTAGCACACAGCTTACCGTCCGGTCAGGTGTCTCAGGTAGCCTGAACAAAATGCTCATGTGTGAGAAAAAAAGTTATGCTGCCGACCCCGGCTATACTACCCCACCTTACCTTCCCTCTCCCCGCTAGACAAGATTGCGATCGTCATATGAGTGAAACTGTCGGTTGAATTGTTCAACGATAAAGTGAAATCTCTTGGCTAGCCGAGAGTCACGCTGACGAAGGGGTGTTTTAAGTACTCTTGACCATATGAATGGTACAAGAGAATGATGGGATGAATGAGGTAGGGAAAGAAATGTGCGACAGCTTGCAATCCTGATATAAACTGATGGACGACTCAAAAAAGACTCTTCTTTTTCTTTTAGTGACATCTTTTTAGCCAGTTACATGTGTTTCTGTAAATAAATACACACAACGCGCCCCACGTGATATCGGTGATTGCTGTACATTGTACTGTACTCACTATCTTTCATCTCATTGGCTATTAAGAGCCTACAGTTAATTTTGGAAATCAGAGCAACCTTCAGTTGGAACATGCAGATTAGTAATTTATCTTTATCTGGTATCAGATAACTGGCCAATCTCGCTTATAGAGGCTGCGATCCTTGTGGTCTTCCACGGGGATTGGGGTACGGGTATGACAAAAGGGACCCCTGGGGATGGCGAAGGAGGTTGATATCTGACTAAAACAGTCATTCGTCCGCTTGTTCGTATTAGAGCTTTACTGGGCCAGGTGGAGGCATTTGCATTTCTCTGATGGGCACTGTGGAAAGGTACCTCAGTGCCTATGGCTTCAGCCTGCCTTTCTCAAATTATTCTATGAACATTTCCCTATAAGGAAAAATATTTTGCTCTGTAGAATCATTTCATTCTTGTCATTCTCAAGGGGATTAAAGAGGTAAAGTCATCGATGTTTCGAGAGTTGTTTGCCATTCACGCTCACCAGACACGAATAAACAGTTGTTTCATTTGAGCTCTTTCGTTGGTCTTCATTTTCCTGAAACCAAGACCAAGATGTTTGGAACAACCGGCGGTGTAGCTGTAATGAAGTCGGTGTTGCTGTTTTGTTTCTTCTTTTACATCCAAAGCGCCAGCCCAGTCGCCCCAGCCAAGGTAGGGTTAAAATACGATAAATTATTACATTTGGAATATGATTAAGACAATCTTTGTTTCTTCTTGGGGAAAGACTTTCAATTACCAGCTATAGAGTGTTTTCACTCACGTGGCCAGCATCTATGCAAATTTATTGGAACAAAAGAAAGTGTTTGCATAATAAAAGAGTCTAACTCCCACAGGACTGGTTTGGGACACCAATATGGCCGCCGTGACGTCATGTGAAAGCACTCTATAAGATGGCTTTAATTTATGTCATCGAAGTGTTCCTTCTTATTTCTCACAATATTCTTCACGACGCATCACGGACAACTGAAGCTTGCTGACATATTTGCTAAAAAATGATTGATACGATAAGATGGCAACCACTTACACATTCTTGGAAGATTTCCACGTGATTTATTTATCAACGAGGAAGATTTTTTTGTTTACTTAGGGCGTGGCTTTTGCGTATGTGGTCTGAGTGGTGTCATCGTTGACCTTGAGTGTCTTCTTCTTATTTTTTCGTTTTATTCATTTCCATTTTATTTTTACCTAACTTAGAAAAAAGTGAGACTTTTTCTATTTCGGATTATGACTCTTTCTTCAGCATCCTTTTAAACAAGGTCAACCACTGACTTAAAAAACTTATAAACTTTTAATTTGTTTTCTTGGTTATAGATGGATGCGATTTTGTTTCCGCTAACTTTTTTTTTTATTTTATCTGAAAACAACTTTTGCAACACTTTGTTTACACTGCTGGCTGGGTATTTTATATACATTCCTAAGGGCTATCTTGGAAAAGAAAACCACATAAGACGCAAGGAACATCCAAACTAGAGGGAGTTAAGCGATTGTTATTCAATACATGCACGTTAATCAGTCATTTTAGATTAGATAACCATACTTTTTTAACACACCCTTATATTTTGAGTGCCTTGCAATATGTAGGCTATGTTTTGCTTTTGTTTGGTCTTACAAATTATTTATTTCACAGAATCCCAGTTTATGCGCGCAAGGTTCACCCGGTCTTTCTGGACGAAATGGTGTGAATGGGCACAATGGGTTACCAGGCCGCGACGGTCGAGATGGTGCCAAAGGTGAAAAAGGTTTGTCAGGTCCATCTGGACCACGTGGTATTAAAGGAGAAGCAGGTGTGAAAAGCGTGGCAGGTCCCCGTGGACCACGTGGTATGAAAGGAGAAGCGGGACCAGTTGGAAGGGTAGTCGCTGAACAAAGAAACTGGAAACAGTGCGCGTGGAAAAAAGAAGACGGCAAAGATATTGGCCTTATTAAGGTGAGTGCATGGGAGAAAAATTACAAACTTTCTTTAGTTAGTTTTTAATGTTGCGTTTGACTGCTTTTCAACTAACCTTAACGCGAAAATAAAGGGAAATTCAAAGTTTACCCTTCATAACTTCGAACGCAGCCTCTCACATCTAACATAAAAATATTATTGGAATTTCGTTTGTTGACTCCATCACTTGTTGTGGGCATCAGATACCTAGAATGAACTCATCTGTTAGAAAATCCAACCATGAACTTTTCTATAAGGAGCACACAGCTGACCGTGAGTTGTTCCAGGTAGTCTAGGGAGCGTGAACAAAATGTTAAGTGAGAAAAAAAGTTGCTCCTTTTGCTGAGACTAGACAACTCCACCTCGAGAATTCTGGGATCAGGAGTTGTTTGCAAGGAGTGCGGAAGGAAGGAAGAAAGACCCCTTGATCGCAGGTTACACCTCAGGTTGCCTCGTCTTGCCTTCTCCACCCTTCCCTCCCCCCTCAAGCTCCCCGACCCCTTCCCCCACTAGGCAAGATCGCGACCGTCAAATAAACTGCAGTGGGCTGAATTTTTTAACGATGAAGTGAATTCAGTTGGATAGCCGAGAACACCTGCCGAGAGTCAATCTGAGGTAGGGGTTTCTCGGGTATCCGAGACCTTATAAATGTAGTGCTGATAAGGTAAGGAAGGAATCGATGAGCAGACGACTCAACGGGATTCTTCTTTCACTTACTTTCAGGGTAATTTTTCTGGCCCGTTACATGTTTGCCAAAATAAATATACGCGTCGCTCTTTGCGTTATATCGGTATGTAGTGAGGTTAAACTACCATGACGTGAAGTCATTTGCTAGCCGAGAGTTCGGTAGGGCTGTCTCAGGTACCCGAGCGATATAAATGTGCCATTTGAAAATTTAGAAATGATGTGGTGTATGAGCTAAAGAAAAAATCGTAGGACAGAGGACTTAAGGCAATCATCAGTCATTAACTTTCAGTGACATTTTTTTGAGCGGTTATATGTGTGCCAAAATAAAAATGCGCATCGCTCTTTGCGTTATATCGGTGGCTCTAAGACCTTAATTAAGAGCCAGTCTTTGTAAGATCCTCATATCGAGTTTTGCCCACGAAATGGATTTCGCTCATAATTTTTCTGTAGACTTCTTTTAATAAGTATATAAGAAATATGAAACTAGATTGGAGAAATTAGCTTCTGTAAATTTTTTTTAACGAATTTTCTGTCGGCACCACATGAGGACCCGAGATGCTTGTGAAATATGCAAATTTTGTCAAAATTCAACCGATTGTTCCGGATAAAAGAGTGCGACCCAAAGCTTCCAATTTACTAGTTGCTTTAATTGAGCCTTTATCTTTTAAATAATACAGGTCAGAATCATCGACACCTTTTCGTTTAGAAAATCTGAGGAAACACACTTAGCCCCTTTGACCCATTTAGCGAAACATGCGATTTTAGCCAAATTCAGTGGATTAAATCTCAAAAGTGGCTCACACTTACTGGCTCTCCTGCATATCACTGTGTAGTTCAATCCTTCAACTACTGAATCCTGTTAAAAGTTTCGGCGGCCATTCAGTTTTGGTCGAGGGGTGAGTGACGAAACTTGCCTTACTTGGCCATTTCGCCAACGTTTTACCATCGCGAAGTCCAGAAGGATTGTCAGAATAGAAAGCGAGAAATCGGGTATATGCCACTCGAAAATTGTCCATTCCTAGCGACTGCATACTTTAAATCACTGTTTTCCATGTGGCTATGGTTCTAACCCAACGAAGAAGGGGGAGAAGGCTGTGAACGTGAGCTTTGTAATTATTGTCCGCCATGTTTTTGTAGTGTTTGGGAAGGTATGGAATCTGGAATCCGGAATGCGGAATTCGCAACCCTTTTCCTTTTGTTATTCGTGGAAAATCATTTCGCATTTACAATATTTTTTGTGTCTCTTATTTTTAACCATAGAATATTAAGCAGGAAGTCTCAGAAGTATCCTTAGCCTGCTCTAGGCACTAGGGGAATTCCCTATCCAAACTGTCGCTGCTGTTGAAAGATGTCTCAATTTAAATATCTTACTTCTCATTAAGGAACAGCTGAACAGTGCAGATGTGAAGTGTCAATACATCATTTTAAACTTATATTATTTTCCTCACTCTCGCTATTTTTCCTCGTCTTTTCCTTTCTAAGTGCGTGATTTTCGGGCTCAGTGAGAAACGAACCTTCTTGGCCTAATAATAATATTAGCTGTAAGTTGTTACTTCTTTGCACTCCAAGAAATCGGCTTGTGAATGTCTTTGAATAGCCTGAGAATGACGTTTCTGGAGTTTAGAACAAATCGGGCTCACAAAGTTAACGGGGATGACTGTAAACAAGCTCTAGCATGTGATAGGGAACGCCCTCTTTTCCTCGTGCCGCTGTGCCCTTACTCCCGCTGATGTCTCAGCTCTTATATACCGTGGTTTTTTAGCAAACTTTCTTTGCTGTGGAAAACATTGCAACAAACTGAATTGAAGCATTAAGTCTCTCACATGAGGTCGCCTTCAAAAGGCAAGTAGGTGATTAGGCAGACAGTTTTTTTTTTTCACGTCATGCTAGCCTGCGTAGCTGGCGGTATTGTGTAGCAGTCGAGTGAGATTTGACGGCGGAGCCGTCACGAGCGGCGAAGCCGCGAGAAATACCGTCTGCCAGAGAACCATGATTTTTCGAATGCCGCCCACTTTTATCACCTTAGCTGATCCCAATTAAATCAACCAATCAAAGAGAAACCTGCAATTTGAAACTTCCGATTATTTTCGCGCGAGACAGTTTAGAAATAATCGTTGACAGGCTAAACACGACTCCTAAAGCGAGTCGTGATAATGTGAAACGTGACCTTGTAGGTTTGCTTGAACAGAGGTTTTATTTATATTCTCGGCTCTCGCGCGAAGGTTACTAGCACTACACAGTGCATGTATCATTCTA